>WOVY01010899.1:0-74008 GCA_013436015.1 Rhipicephalus annulatus | reverse complement strand
AACGTCCCAAAACCACCATTTGACACACCTCGATGGGCGCATGAAGAGGAGGAGGTCGAAGCGGTTCTGGCTCACGAGCAGCTCGGTCTCCGTTTTCTGGCTCTGAGCTGTACCGATCTCAACCATTTCCTGTAAATAAACGCGTTCATCGTCACAGTTGTGGTGGAAGGTGCTGGGTAAGCCAGCTACTGTCAAGCGAGACCGGAGAGCAGCCGTCTACTAACGACGGAACCGCAAGAGCACGAGCTTCGCCGCAGCCGTCGACTAGCGGGCCTTGCCACCACTACCTCAAGATATGAACTTGGACGGAGACATCCAGCAGCCGGTCGCGAGGGCGCCGTCTTTCCACTACCGAGAGCCACGCACATTTACAGGAAAACCTGGCGATGACGTTGAAGAATGGCTCAGCCACTATCAACGGGTGAGCCGAGCCAATGGCTGGAATGCGGCCATGCCAGTTGTCCCACGTGGGTCCTATTTCTCGATGGCAGTGCTTAGTGTGTTCGAGAATCACGAAGACACCTTGACAACATGGGCCCAGTTATGGAGGAGATCAAGAAGTGCTTTGGCGACCCTGCGACGAAGAAGAAACGTGCAGAGCAAATGTTGTCGCAGAGAGCTCAAGCTTGTGGTGAGACATGCATAACCTACATTGAGGAGGTACTGAAACTGTGCAAGTGTGTGGACACCAACATGACGGAAGAGGACAAGGTGGGCCACATTCTTCAAAGGAATTGCGGAAGACGTCTACCACTTCCTTATCGGCAAGGAGAGTCTTGAGTCTGTGGCCGATGTGATTGGGCACTGCCGAACGTTTGAGGCCCTGAAGACTCGCCGCATCACTACGAAGTGCGGACGCCTTGCCAATGTTACGACCGGTCGCCACTGTCGATGTGTGCCAAGACTCCGTGCCTACCGACCTTTCGTCAACGATTCGCCTCATTGTACGTGAGGAACTTCGTCGTCACCTTTACGCGCCCTTGAACGCCCGAGAACCACCGTGCGATACACCGTCCACAAGTATCAATGCTACGAGTTTCGAGGAGCGCAGCTATCCCAACCGCGGCCCTCAGCTAAGGGCTCCACCACCGACGTCCTTCTTATGTAGAGGCCGCCTTATGCTCCCCACAGTCGTTACGGCTACAACAGCCATCCACCTCCTTTTGCGTCTCAGTGGGAACAGAGCGCCGCGTACCCTCAACAATCCAGCGACGTTCCCTATGCCCCGTGAACGGCCCGTCTGCTACCAGTGCGGTGTTCGTGGACATATCGCCCGATTTTTGCCCAATGCGACGTAATCCACGTTCGACATTCCCTCAGAGATCCGCGACGTTTGCACAACGAAGCCAACGGCCTGACTACACCTACTGGCCCCCCAACCCACTGACGAGCGGCACGCCTACCAGCCGATCAACCGGAGTGATTCGCCCGGATCTGTGCGCAGCTTAACGCCGCCCACCACCCGTCCACCTCGGTCACCATCTCCACGGCGCCGGTCACGAATTTCGTCTCCGCCACCGGGAAACTAGCCAGCGCGGCCGACGGAGGTGAGGTCGCTGGACGTACCGATTTTCATCAAAGAATGCCTCCACCAGTTTCTATGCTTCAGAATAAGGTTCAGGTACTTGTTGACGACGTTCCCACGATGGCATTGATAGATACTGGCGCAAGTGTTTCCGTGATGAGTTTAGTTTTTAAGCAACGACTGGGCCGTAAGGTTATGTTTCACTGGGACAAACCTGCCACATTTCGGGCAGTGAGCGGCGCATTCTTGCGTCCTGTCGGCGTCTGCACTGCGTCTGTTAGTGTTGCCGGTAAACGTTCAAGGCGGAATTCACAGTAACTGGCTCAATCAACGCATGACGTTATACTTGGCATAGACTTTTTGCGAGAGTGTCGTGCGACCGTGGATTGTGGAGCAGGTGAGGTTCTGTGTCTACTCTCGCCCAGCAGCCTGATTGTGAGAAAGGTAACCTCACTGTAGCTAAAGATGTACTTCTGCCAGCGTGGTCCACGGCCAGCGTACAAGTGACCACTTCGGAAACCAACTCGAGTTTGAATTCATGTGACATAGTGATTGAGCCGTTGCCTGTAGCTTGTCTCAAGAAAACATCTTTGTACCACGATGCATTGTATCTCTCGCAGACGAGACGGCTCAATTATGGGTGATAAACAGCTCACCCGAGTCGGTTGTACTACCGGCTGGTATGCGCCTTGCCCTGTTCGAAAAGCAGAGCAGCACCTGCATTGGAGCTTTAAGCGATCTTGAAAGGGCGGGTCCGGAAACTTCTGGTATGGAAGCTGAATTTTCAAAAATGGTTAGCAAGTCCATTTCCTCACAGAAGCGCAAAGACCTGGTTGCACTGCTGGCGAGACATGCTAAAGTATTTGATTTTGCACGGAAGGTGCCTAGGGCTCAGATACCGACCACGCGCGCTCGTCACAAGATCGATACTGGCTCTGCTCATCCTCTCCGACAAAAGCCCTATCGCGTGTCCGTGTCCGAACGCAAAGTTATTGCTGAACAAGTTGGCGAGATGCTAGCCACTGGTGTATTCAAGAATCGTCAAGTCCGTGGGCTGCACCTGTTATTTTGGTAAAGAAAAAAGACGGGTCCTGGAGGTTCTGTGTTGATTATCGGCGTCTCAATTCTATAACCAAGAAGGACGTGTACCCCCTCCCCCGCATTGATGACGTAATTGACTGCCTTCATTCAGCTTCCTACTTTTCTTCGGTAGACTTGCGATCCGGGTATTGGCAGATTCCCATGGATCCAGTTGATAAAGAGAAGACGGCTTTTGTAACGCCAGACGGTCTATTTGAATTTAATGTTATGCCGTTCGGCTTGTGTAATGCTCCGGCAACATTTGAACGCTATATGGATACCGTCTTGAGAGGCCTTAAATGGGAAATTTGTTTATGTTACCTGGACGATGTGGTTATTTTTGGACGAACTTTTGAGGAACATAATCATCGCCTTGACGTTGTTCTAACATGTTTGGAGAAAGCCGCCTTGACACTGAACTCAAAAAAATGTCGTTTCGGTGAACGGCAAACACTGGTTTTAGGACACCTTGTGGACAAAGCTGGTGTTAGGCCGGACCCGCAGAAAGTGGACGCCGTCAGCAAGTTTAAGCAGCCACAGTCTATCCGCGAGCTACGAAGCTTTCTGGGCCTATGCTCTTATTTTCGCCGCTTTGTACCTAATTTTGCTGAAACGGCCCAGCCACTGACTGACTTGCTGCGCAAGGACGTCCCTTTCCACTGGACACCAAATTGTGAGTCAGCGTTTAAGCAACTAAAGTTCGCTCTCACTTCCGGGCCAATACTATGCCACTTCGATCCCTCTGCTTCCACGGAAATCCACACCGATGCCAGTGGAGTTGGTCTCGGCGCGGTGCTTATTCAACGACACAACAATGCTGAACACGTCGTCGCCTATGCAAGCCGGTCCCTGAGCAAGGCAGAGCGTAATTATACGGTTACCGAATTGGAGTGCCTCGCCGTCGTTTTCGCCGTACACAAGTTTCGCCCCTACATCTACGGTCGTCGTTTCTCAGTCATCACCGATCATCACTCTCTTTGCTGGTTGGTGAGCCTACGTGATCCATCTGGTCGACTTGCGCGATGGGCCATACGGTTACAAGAATTTAACTTCACGGTCCGCTACAAGAGCGGTAATCGCCACGCAGACGCTGACTGCCTGTCACGGCTTCCTCTACCAACGACCGAGTGTGAAGCTGATAATTTTGACGATTTTATCACAGCTATCGACTCTCATTTTCCTGACATCGCGGCTTTCCGGACAGCACAGCACGAGGATCATTGCTTAGATCACCTGTTTGCCTCCGCGAATGACCCGGCCAGTTCAAGCTCTTTTGTAGTTCATGACGCCGTCCTTTACAAGAAGAATTATTCTGGCCAAGGCGCCCGTCTGCTTCTGGTAGTTCCACGCACTCTACGTCCCCAAATTTTTCGGTTCTGCCATGACAACGCAACCAGTGGGCATATGGGCTTCGCCAGAACGTTTCATCGCATCCAGCAAAGGTTTTACTGGCCCAAGATGCGACGCGACACAGAAAAATACGTAGCGGGTTGCGAACAGTGTCAACGTCACAAGCGTCCCACGACTACATCACCCGGACTTCTCCATCCCGTACCACCTCCTAGCTCTCCCTTCGAGATTGTTGGTGTCGACCTTCTAGGTCCGTTTCCGCGTTCAGCCAGTGCCAATCGATGGGTCATCGTATGCGTCGACCACCTGACGCGCTACGCAGAAACTGCGGCTATACCTACTGCAACAGCCTTTCACGTGTCGCAGTTTATGCTTCGGCATATCATTCTCCGTCATGGCCCTCCACGAGTCGTCATTAGCGACCGGGGACGTCAGTTCGTCGCTGACGTCGTTGAAGAGATCCTACGCCTGTCTGCCAGCCAATTCCGCCACGCAACCCCGTATCACCCCCAGACGAATGGCCTCGTAGAGCGGACCAACAGGACGCTAACGAACATGTTGTCAATTTATGTTGATGCCAAGCACAAAAACTGGGACGAAGTACTGCCCTATATCACATACGCCTACAACACCGCGAAACACGAGACGACAGGGTACGCGCCCTTTTTCCTGCTCTACGCCCGCTCCCCTCGCAGTTGTCTCGACACCATTCTGCCTTTTACGTTAGATGTGGAAACATCGGTTGCCGAGTCACTATGCCGCGCTGAAGAAGCCCGTCGCGTCGCACGCCTTCGAACCATTGCATCTCAACAGCGCTCCAAGACCCGGTACGACGCCCACCATCACTCCGTTGCTTACACAAAGGGTGACCTGGTGTGGTTGTGGACACCTGTCCGCAACGTGGGTTATGCCAAAAGTTTCTGGCCCGCTACTCCGGACCATTTGTAGTCATTGACCGTCTCAGTGACGTCACATACGTCATCTCCGGCGTCACAAGCAATGGTCGGCGCTCTAGCAAGACACAGCTGACACACGTCGCGCGCCTCAAGCCATATCACCACCAACCTTCCTATTGACTCGCCCAGTGGGCATCGTCTGCGAACGGGGGAATTGACACACCTCGATGGGCGCATGAAGAGGAGGAGGTCGAAGCGGTCTGGCTCACGAGCAGCTCGGTCTCCGTTTTCTGGCTCTGAGCTGTACCGATCTCAACCATTCCTGTAAATAAACGCGTTTCATCGTCACAATATGATTATGAGAGACGCCGTAGTGGAGGGCTCCGGAAATTTCGACCACCTGGGGTTCTTTAACGTGCACCCAAATCTGAGCACACGGGCCTACAACATTTCCGCCTCCATCGGAAATGCAGCCGCCGCAGCCGGGAATCGAACCCGCGACCTGCGGGTCAGCAGCCGAGTACCTTAGCCACTAGACCACCGCGGCGGGGTTATGTCTTACATCTAATGCACAAGATTGGCGGTATTGTTGGTGCATTTTTCTATTAAACTGTCTAGGTGGCCATTCTGGATTTCCTCAATAAATGGGTTCAATAAAATGATTTGAATCGTTGATTACCAGTAATAAACCATTTGAAACTGGTAGTGCTTAGCAAAATATTCATTTAGTACCAGTGATAAGTCACTCTGGTGCAAAAAAAAAATCCAGGCCTGTGCGGATAGCGCTGCACAGTCAGCGAAACCTGGAGGAGTAGCATTTATAGAACAAGTTGTAAACTCTCTTGGCGCTACCAATGTTAGAACACTTGCAAGGTACCCACTAGGCCATAAATCATAATTTCTTTCAAGTCGGGAAGCACCCCCTAATATATTTTTTGTCATTCTTCGGTGAAACAAGGTACCTGCTATGCAATTTAAGGAATTATGTCCACTTTATTCATGCGGTGGTCGATGAAGATTTTCGGTGAGCTCTTTGTGACGAGTTGAAAGGTTTAAATGGCCTACTCGTTACGTATTCCATGTTGTTTGACGCCTGGTTAAAGAATTGCCATGGTGTGAATACTGGTTGTTATTTAACTATATTATCATGCTATAACACACACCTCAACGCACTTCTTTCTCCAACAAAAATGGAATGCTATTTCATCATCACGCAGATAACTTTTTTTTATACAGCGGGGAATTACGCAGCACCGGCAAACCAACCATGGGACTCCTGCACTTGAGGCTGATACTCTAAATATAAAGTTTTTTTATAATTAACTAAAGGGAACTTTGGCGCTGCGATCGTTCAGCGACCATGGGAAGGATGGGTACTTGCGGGTGGCGAATCGTACTTGCGGCTTCGTGTATTGGTGGTTACGTTTTTTTTTTTTGAAGAAAAGAACGAACCCTTTTGAACTTTGTGACCTGATTCGAAATGGTAAGCCTAAACAAATAAGGTTGTGAAGTGCAAACGGTGAACATTTGCTAATTTATGTTTTCCTGAAAAAAACAGCTCCAAGCCACACGAACACACACGGAGCCAGAAGCAGGCCAGAAGTACGAATATTAGACAAATGTGTGTACTACCCATCATTCCCATGCTCGCTGAAGTGCCATGCGTTGCAGCTCCCCTAAACACTAGCACCAGAGTTCCTCTAGTGTATATAAGAAACTCTATGACTCTAACCACTACGCCATCATCGCTACTTACGGTACCCTGCTCACATGTGGCAACGTAAACCTCACAAGGACGCTGTGGGTACGGGATGTATTCGTCATAAAGGAAAACCTTACTGCTCGTATTTGCCGTTCATAAAAAAGGTCATTCGACATCCACAGCTGCTATTACGCACTCTATATTTGTTTTATATCATTCGCTCGTCTACGAATTCTCCCGAGCCACAAAACAAAATGTAAAAAAGATTAACCCATGCGTTGTGGAATCCATGAGTGTGTAAACGTTAGGGCTTCTTGCTTGTGTTCTTGTCAGTTTTTTTCTCGCCCTGTTTTTCGCCGACCGTTGAGCTTTCAGCCTTGTTGTCCTTATCTTTAGTCTTCACCGAAGGCCGAGAAGCAACACACTTGGTCGAATTGGTACTCGACGCCTGCAATGATGACGTAGATGCTGCAGAGCCCGGCCTTTGTTGTGGTTCTCGAACCACCCGCTGCCTTTCGTGCCGATTGGACGAAGGGCTTGCCTCATTCAGTGGCTCGGAACTAGCATAGCCCGGGTGAAGCGCGATAAAATCCGAGTATCCCGGTGCGTACGTGCTGGTGTACCCGTAGAACGGCCCCGACATAACCGGCACAAGGGCCCCTTGGTAGGGCGCTATCTGTGGCCAGTAGAAGTCTAGTGGGTGGTACGCCGCGAGGACGTTGTAAGGGTCGTAGGGCGGGACTTCGTACTGACTCGGAAAGGTTGGGTGTGCCCCGTACGAGGCTGAGAAAGGGCCCGGGGCGACCGGAAAGTAGCTTTCCGAGGGCCATGCAAAGGGGTCCTCGGCGTCTGCCATGTATCTGTCAAGATAAGCTTCGTAGTCGTTTCCTTGCGATGAATTAGATATTGGCGGTGAACCAATGGTGCTTTCGGGAGACCTGACCGAGAGCCAACGGACCTGATGCCTGCTAGTGTTACCGCTACGGCGGCCTCTGGTTGTGGATGGCTGGTTCAAGGGGACCTCCGGCGCTTCACTATTTCCGCGTCTAGCGTTGCTCGGTTGTGATGCACTGCCACGATCTTGGTCGGTGTTCTGTTCAGCCACCGTGCGAGCTTGCTTGTGCTTTTGCAGCAGATTTTGCTCTGGTTCAGACATAGTAGCCGCTGGTCCCAGCGAAGCCAGAGGCTTAGCATTTTTCGCCGGAGGTCTAGGCACCTTTGTGGCTTTGGCCTCCTTGCCGTACAGCATGAACTCATCACTGCTGTCGCTTCCAGATGGCTCCTCTATGGGTATAATAAGGCTGCCTCGCCTGGAGCGCATCGGTGATGGGGGCTGCGAAAGTTTCAAGACGAATTGAGTTTGTCCTTTTAGCGCTGGCACACTCATAACGCTTTCAATTTACAGTACATTTATTTGTAACGACGTGCGTAGTCAGATGTGAGATGTTCACACGCAACAATACTTGTTGGGCGTTATTTACATAATTAAATAAGCCTCGGTCAAGTTACACTGAATAATAATAATAATAATAATAATAATAATTGTACGTGGACGTTAGGCAGATTCGGAGGGAGACGAAGAGGAAGAAGGTGTAAGAAATAAAGAAGATGGCTGACACCTCAGCCTAGTAGTGTGTATCATTGCAATTTGGCGCAGCCACGTATTTTTTCTGTGCGGACATTCAAGATGTGGGTGGACTTCACTATTGGAGCAAATCAACGCGGTGGAATTCATATCTTGACTGCAACACCTCAAGATGAAGAGGAACTAGCTCTTCCGGAAGCAGTAAACACTAACGCATTTGTTTTTTATATAAGCACTAAAATGATGCTCACTCCAGACCATTTACTTACTAAAAGAACGGTGAGGATCAACATGAAACTTCAGGACTATGAGAATTTCGTGCTGACTCCAGTAAGAAACTGCCCGAAGCATCCTACCACTGCTTCGCCTGAAAGTTTCGTCGAGCTGATCAGCAAGTTTCTTGAACTGCACCAAGAACAGAATAGGCAGAAAAATTGTTTAATGCACTTGCCTATCAACGCAACGAAAAAATGAAGCAGACCGAGTCACGAATACGTGAAGCCAGACATGTTTGACGGAGAGTCTAGTAATCCCGAGTCGTGGCCCACGTTTTACGAGTGTGCATGCAGTTAAATCTACTGGCACAACGATGAAGATAAAGTGAAAAACATGCCACTATTCCTATTGGGCATAGCCAAGAGTCGGTACGAATGGCGTGTCAACGCCCACAGCAACAAACCATGGATAGAGTGGAAAGCAAGCTCTCTGAGCTCCTTCAGCGAGAACAAGGTGTTGCTATGGGACAAAGCAATCATGTTGAAATACAGGTCTCGATCTGCACTCAGCTATTTTTATTACATAAGGCGCTTGCTACAGCTGGTAGACTCATCTTTGCCTGAGACGTCTGTGGTTCCGCTTATCATCCATGGTTTAAGTCCGGACCTCCAGAAGCAAATACAAATGCGAGGCCCCAAGACGGTCGAAGAACTTCTGCAGGGAATGCGAAACCTCTACCTCCAAGACCTAGGAACCCAGCATCAACCCATGACACCTGCTGCAAGAAATACCCGGGCTACACGAGTTGAGGAACGACGCCCGCTTGCAAGCCGGAGACCTGCTGCAACATCCGTATCTTTTTCGACCGACCCGGCAGGCTCAGACCATCGCGATGAGCTAGATGACGTAACAAAAAACTAAACAGAGAGGGTCTCGGCTTCCACCCGACCACATCAAGAGAAGCTGTTTATTTGTCTCATACAAGTCTATTGTACATATCTCTTTTTTGTGGACGGAAAGGGACGGAGTGCGTTAGTTGACAACGGGGCAAGCGTCATTGTTAATAACGCAAATATTTTTGAGAGGGCGAAAGTAAAATAGGGAATACCAGTAGAAGTACACGGATACGATGGAAGAAAGACGAGATGTTCACGATAAATGGACTTGTATAACCATATCGTGTCTCGGCAACACTGTCACTGCGCAAGCTTTGGTACTCGACTGAGTGCCGTATGAATTACTGCTTTCACGTCCAGTCATCAATGCGCTTCGCCTTACTATCTACTGGACAAGAGAAATTACCACAGAACAAAAGCGACGCACTATCAACGCTGCAGTTTCGCCTTCAAGGACTCCGCGGAAGCCATTGTCAGGTGAAGATGTTAGGACGCTTTACCCGAAATTGCTGTGCTCTAAAAAATAACCTACAGCAACTACAAAGTTCGAGATACCATTCCAGCTTAGTGATACGACAGTGCTGAGAAAAAAGCCCTATATTATGTCACGAGAGAAGAAAGTGTGGCTTTAGAATGAGATTCAAAATATGTTGGATGTGCAGATCATCCGTCCATTCACGTTTACTTTCACTTCATTCATCACCATTGCACCAAAGGAAGATGGAAGTCTTCGGCTCTGCACGGACTACAGACAAATTAATAAGCAGACTGAGCTTTTTCCGCTTCCTATGCCACGTATAGACTCTATCATAGATGACACGGGTGGCTGCAGAGTTTTCTCGCGCATTGACCTATGTAAAGGATTTTGGCAAATTCCGATTTCTGAAAAGTGCAAGAAATATTCTGCCTTCATCGCGCCCTTTGACATCTATGAGTATAACGAACTTCCATTTGGCTAGAAGAACTCACCCGCTTGGTTCCATAAATTGAGAAACGACGTCTTGCGACCGTTTCTCAGGATGTTTTGTAACATCTACATAGACTATATCATAGTATACTCCCGCAACAAGGAAGAGCACTCAAGTGTACTTCAAGCACTTTGTGACGCTGAGCTCAAAATTAATGACAAGAAGAGTCAGTTTTTTCTAGAGGAAAGTGGTGTTTCTTGGAAGAGTATTTGATGGCCAAACCAAAACAACAAAACAGGAATCAGTCGAACGAAGCGCAAAAAAATGAAGAAGGCATAATACTTGCACTCTGCGGATATTTTTGGGTCTTGCAGGGCATTTCCGGCCATTCATTAGAGAATATGCGATGAAAACCAAATGCCTCGCAGAAATGACTAAGAAGAATGTGTCATTTCAGTGGACAGCAGAGTGTGAATCCGTTTATCACAGCCTTGTGACCATTATTTCATCTTATCCGGTCCTGACTCTTCCAGACTTCAAGTTGCCCTTTGAACTGAACACCGATGCTTCTTATCATGGCACAGGCGCAATGCTTTACCAGAGAGATATCGACTCTCCACGAAGCCGCCAACAGAGGGTCGTCGGGTGCTATTCGTACAGCTTTTCGAAAATGCAACTGAACTACACGACTACAGAGAAAAAAGCTTTGGCAGTCTTAATGGCCCTACGCTATTTTAGACCTTACCTGGATGGCAGGAGCTTCACGCTCTTTACGGATCACCAAGCCTTAACGTAAATCTTTAACCTCGTCAAACCTGGAGGAAAAATTGCTAGGGGGATGAGTGAACTCCAGCAGTTTACTTTCGTGGTCCACCACAGGCCTGGAGAACACTTCAAAGACGCAGATGCGCTTCCAAGACTTGCGGCAATTTCTGATCAGGAAAATGTCAACGCAACATTGTTGTGAGAGAAATCTGAAGAACTTAAGTTACACAACGGAAAGTTCACAGCCCCTGAAACAATGGTGCCTCAAATTTTGGAACTCTATCACGACTCCCCACACTCAGGTGCACATGTCGGCTTTTGGAGGACATATCACAAGATTCGTCAGCGTTTCCAGTGGAAACACATGAAAGAGGACGTTCAACGGTATGCTCAGTTTTGTCATTAATGTCAAGTTCACAAAGCCAAGTACCTTCAGAGAACAGACGAGATGGTTTTACCTCAACATTCCGATGTACCATTTGAAGTCATCCATCTGGATTTCGCAGAGCTCAAGAAGAAGGCTGCAGGAGTAAGAAAAACGCAGTCTTTCCTAGTGTCAATAGACCAGTGAGCAAGAATAGTGGCTGCACGGCCGGGAAGCTAAGACGCGAATAGTGTGATCGCTCTTTTGAGTCGAGAGATGTTCAAGAATACGAAAATAGTAATATCAGATAATGAACCAGCGTTTCTCAGTCAGCATTTGCAAGATTGGGCGAAGGAACGAGAACTTGGAGGGAGACGAAGAGGAAGAAGGTGTTAGAAATAAAGAAGATGGCTGACACCCCAGCCTAGTACTGTGTATTATTACAATAAAAATAATATTCTATTACTCCTATATTTTTTAGTAGTACTAGTAGATTGTAGTAGTAGTAGTAGTAGTAGTAGTAGTAGTAGTAGTAGTAGTAGTAGTAGTAGTAGTAGCAGCAGCAGTTTCTTTCGTTTAACGTCTCAAAGCCACGATATAATATACAGAACGAGGACGATATAATACACGATATAATACACAGAACATAGTTGTCTCCCAAAAATTCAGATTACGCTACATGGCGCGTTCATACAATGAGTGCAAGCTCACGTGGCGCCTCGGGGTATTTGGGACTGTAAGTGTAGAATAAACGAAGGGGCCCAATGGCCATATTAACCGATCACTGCACACAGCTAAAGCACATCAAGCACATACTCATTGAAGTTGTTTTCCAATCTGCGAAACAGTTGCCCATCTAAGCATCCACAAAATATTAAGAGGAAAAATAGCTTAGGTCCTAAAGCGGAGATGAGAGAGTAAACAAACAGCATGAAGAAAAGCACCTGCGAACGTCCTTTGCCCTGCCAATTTTAGCTCTTTTTTAGCCTTTCAAAATAGAGTTTCAACTCCAACAGCGATTTTAATTTGTATCAAGCCTCACAACGGTGCTGCGAGACAAGCGTTTCCCAAGTAACGCGTAACCACAGTAATCAATAAACTGCGTCCGATGTATTGCCATCGACATATTTCAGACTACAATAGCGTCCATCTTTGTGTCTATTATGTTCGAAACCTACTATTACTTATTGACATAACTTGCTTAGATATACAGCACTCGTGAAGTGCACACTGTACACGCGATCAATCTTCAACATAAAAGAATTAGAAACGTGACGTCACTTTACCTCTTGTTAACCTAATCCGCTCGCAGCCAATCCAGCCGTTAAGAGTAATGTTGGTTCGGATCAAAGTGCTCGGATCACACTATGCCCCTACGACGCCAACTGTACAAGCTGTAAACGAAAGTACGCGCATAACCTAGCACAAGTTTTCGTGTTTAAATGCGTGAATACTACAAACTTGCACATTTTGCAGAGCATGTTCTAGGTCTCCTTACAAGCACAGCACATTGACACCTGAGCACGTTTGATCATTATGGCATCAAAACATGGTATTGCGGCACCGCGTCATAATTGGTCCTTGCTCTTCAAAACGTGAAACTCTTCACCAACACACAACATGAATTGGCAGAATTTTTACACATTATCTTATTTTCGTTAATTTTTAAAGGGACACTAAATTCCAATAACAATTTTCGTCAGAGTGAAAGCTCAATGTATGACAACACCTAAAGCGACAATAATATCAACAATAGTGTCCTACTTACCGAGAAATTAAGCTAAATGCACAAGAACACAAGCCCCGCAGTAGGACATTTTCAAAATGATACCGATGACATAAGACAGACCACCTACAATCAATCACTAGTAATTGATCTAACTGCACTAAATAAAGAAATTTCCGTGTATCAAGAGACGCAATAAAATGCTGCTTGTTCGTTTCTGCTTGATTCGTGGAAAAAAAGAAGCGCCGGACGTTAGTATTCAAGTTTCAAAATTCAGATTTCGCATGGTTAAACGGGGCAAATGCTGCCATCTAGCGGAGTGCAGTGTAACAAAAGCATCAGCAATCTCGGAGCTAATGGAGGGAAATCGATCAATGGCCGTTTTTGCTGCTGTCGTTCCCCATGCTTTCAGCCTGCCGCTACTAGCGCAGTAAAGCCGCACAACGTTGTGCACGGCAACAGTGACGTGAGACGGACCGGTCAGTCCACTTCTTAAGGCGGGTTACTTGAAGTGCTGTAACTCGTTGCGGACCACTAAAATGTGATTTTATTACAAAGTAGGCTTTTCCTTGGCACAAAAGTAACACTACGGGGTTTCTGGACCACCATTACAACAATCAATGTCGACCTAATAGTTGACTTTAGTGTCCCTTTAATGCTTCTCGCACATATCCATCAGCGCTCACGCCTGGCTCCGAGGACTCAGCGGAAGGGTTTCGTAAAACCTACCTTGGAGCTTTTCTCGCTGGTCGTCTTTGCCCTTAAGCGGTATCGACGTGGCGGAGCTTGGCCGGAAAATACCCGGCGCGTCGCTAGAGAAACTCATGCTACGCTCCTTGTACGTGGCCACGGTTTCCTTGTTCGTCACCAGGAGACGCACCTCCTTAGTTGACGACTTAATGCGGTCCACCACGTCCCGTTGGCTGTAGCCGATCACGCTCTCCCCGTTCACCTGGATGAGCCCCAGTAAAGAGAGCTAACTTGCACAAACTTGTGATACCGGTGGGGGTAGTGGTGAGGGGGCGCACCCACTAAAGTACTGTAGCGAACGACGCCAACAAGATGCGACTATGTACTGCTCAAGTTGCCGCGCTGCTCGAGAGGCTAGAGGGTCAGCCTCCGATGTGGGAGGCACTCGGCTTGATTCCAATAGCCCCAGCATAGGCAGAAGTTTTTTGCCGCGGAGCGAGGGGGAAGGAGGGTCACCTTTTTGTAATGGTAAATTATATTGCTCTGTAGGCCATGACTAAAGAAAGTTTCAGGGAAGGGGAAAGGGGAAAATGCGCTCGATGTGCCACTGCATGGCCACCAGGCATCCGTTGTTGTTGTTGTTGTTTGTTTTCGTTGTTTGTTGTTGTTGTTTTTGGGGTTGTTGTTTTCGTTGTTTGTTGTTGTTGTTGTTTTCGTTGTTTGTTGTTGTTTGTTGTTGTTGTTGTTTTCGTTGTTTGTTGTTTGTTTTCGTTGTTTGTTCTTGTTGTTGTTGTTGTTTCCGTTGTTTGTTGCTGTTTTTGTTGTTCTTGTTTTCGTTATTTGTTTGTTGTTGTTGTTGTTTTCGTTGTTTGTTGTTGTTTTTGTTGTTGTTTTTGTTGTTGTTGTTTTCGTTGTTTGTTGTTGTTGTTGTTGTTGTTTTCGTTGTTTGTTGTTGTTGTTGTTGTTGTTTTCGTCGTTTGTTGTTGTTGTTGTTGCTGTTGTTGTTGTTTTCGTTGTTTGTTGTTGTTTTTGTTGTTGTTGTTTTCGTTGTTTGTTGTTGTTGTTGTTGTTTGTTTTCGTTGTTTGTTGTTGTTGTTGTTGTTTTCGTTGTTTGTTCTTTTTGTTGTCGTTTTCGTTGTTTGTTGTTTTTGTTGTTGTTTTCGTTGTTGTTGTTGTTGTTGTTGTTGTTGTTGTTGTTGTTGTTGTTGTTGTTGTTGTTGTTGTTGTTGTTGTTGTTGTTGTTGAAAGAGTTGCCCCGGCATGGGTCTCGTCATGGTGTTTTGGGTACTCAAGTCTTCGGCAAGCTAGCTTCTAACTTACGCTCCTCTCTTCCACTCTCCCTCAACCCCTGCGCCACCTACTTGTGGGTCGCACAGACATGCATCGTTTCTAATTTGTGAGTGCTGTCTGTCCCACTGACTGTATCAAGCACTCCAGCAAAACACCGAAGGCTGACTAGCCCAAGGTAGGTGAAAGTCACTCTATGTGGTTTTTTTTTTTTTGAAGGACCCGTGTGAACTTACTGACACAGATCGCGCGCTCGCCCCGCTCGAGTGGTGATACAAGTGGTAGGCAAGGCGCACGCAATACGGTAATGTCACTCCTTATCTCATGCACTGCTCTGATACACTCGATTAGTTAAATGGGGTCAACTGATGAGTCAGTGGTTGTAAGTGGGCCAGGACTCTCACTCGCTGCCCTGCCAACCCTACTCGTATCTCATAGCCGTGTACTTAATAATCTAATTACGGCCTTTAAAAACTGCTAATTACCTGTGTGAATTGCAGTAAGTAACCTTAACGCTCCACTAGTATGTACAAACAAAACCTCTATTTCCAATATGACTCGATAGGAAACATTGTGTTCATTTTGACATTTTCTATCTAAACTTATCGTTATTCGTTTAACTTGCATTAGCTATGCGGGTGGTTGATTATAGCCTATCATCCAATAAATTACGCTCCTCTGTCATATCTGTCATATGCCACGTTTATCAACACCTCCTCGTGTTTTCTTACGTTATTCTTAGTACTTGTTTTTGAATTTACGCAGAACTCACCAAGGTGGTACATCCCAACTGCTCCGCAAAGAACTTCACGTTGCTAGGCGTTTACGCCGTAATATTAGCTCGGCCCATGTTTATTGCGGTTCCGAGTCAAAAGAAATTGAGTAGCTGCTCCTTCCAATTATCAATAAACGAGACTTGCAGAGAACCCAAGAGTATACCAGGATACAGAAACGGCGTGTCAGTGCCTGGAAGCTTAAGTCGAGGATTACGGTCACCTCAAATTATTTTGTCAATCTTCAGTGATAAACGTCTGGAATTGATAATTACGTCACATCACCGATCCCTTATTTTCTGCCGTTCAGGGTGTGTTTACCTGTACAATGCAGTCTTTGGCGCGGAGTCCTCCAGCCTCGGCTGGTCCTCCCTTTTCCACGGTGGTCACGGTGGCCAGCTTACTCTTCTCGTCGACAAGTATGCCGAAACCGTAGCCGTCAAAATCTGGTCGGCGCACCAGCTTACACAGGCGCACGGGCGCGGCCGCAGTGACCCAGGAGGACGAAGCAGTTTTCTTCACTGTCGAAGATGGGCCCTTCTTCGCTGGGTCGGCTTTACCACCGTCGTTTTTCTGAAGTACAGAGATGTTTTAAAAAGGGTGTCTGCGTAAAAGCCGCTGTTGCTTGGGAAAGTTGCAAAGTAGTAAAAAAGGCTTAAATGTGTTTTTGCTGAAGCTATAAAAAGTGGGCGACGATGTTTTTTGGTCTAACATTCACGCAATTCCGGACAATGAAGCAATGTGCAAGACGTAAAGTTTAATATATATCGAGGGTGCTCCAGCCAACTATTTGGACGGGGACAGACAGACATTTGACACTCCACTGATGTGTCTTTGTGTTCTCGTCGAAGTAGCTGGTTGGAGCGCCCTTGCAATGTGCCAACACTGAGCTCAGGCAAGCACAATTCTCAGTAAAGTTTGCTTCACGGCGCGTATTAACCAGTTATACTAATTGATACAATAGAAAAGAGTTCCCCTTCCTGGAATTGTGAAGAAATAAATGTACTTGAACTTATACACACGGAGCATGGTGCTAACAACCGAGGTATTGCTTTCGGGACCGTAGACCGTCAGCCTTATGTTAGCCTCGTCAGGCCTGCGTAGTTTATGTATCTGCGCTGCTCAGCCTACTAAGAAACGAGAAGCCTCTTCCATTGACGTGACAGCTTTTTTGTCAATAGGACTGCGAATGTGTAGACGGCAAGCCATGCTCTCGAAAATTCACACGCAAATTCATGACCTAATTTACCTTGTTGGAGCGCGATGATGAGGCGGACATTGCTTGCGTGCTCCTGACTTGCTTCTTGTCCCATAGCGCGGACCCACTACAGGGTAGTGGTGATTAATGCCGGTGGCTAGACAGGAATGCAACACTCTAATGTTAGTGGAAGCATAGGTCATGCGCAAGTTGATAAAAAACAGCAGTGCTTTTGAAAGAAAGAAATGCAGTAATTTTATGTAGATATGTGATTTAGCAGTGTTCTAGTTATTTTACATGCATGTTTTTTATATTTGTACGTATACAAAGACAATGAAATTTATTGAGGATCTACCGAAATAAAAAAGTTCTGATTTCTAGAAATTCATTACGTTTTCCTCTTCTTGTGTCTGTGTTGTGCCCATTTATCGCTCGTCTCTTTGTTCAGTTGCCCCTGTAGCAGACGTGGCTAGAGAATTGGTTCTCATTGAAGTGATCCCTGAGTGTAATGTATACAAGAATTACATAGCTGAGCTGAAAAATTGGGAGGCCGTTAAGCATCACTTTTAAGAGTTGAACACCAAAGCAATATCCGGTCCCTGGTGCGTACTTGAAACGCTTGGTGCATCAAATTTTTTCGAACTTGCCATGTACCCAGTACCTGGAAGAGCAATGGCGCGGGCAACGCGGGTCTTTGGCGGGTGACTGGCTTTAAAGCATGAAGTCATCATGGTAATACACATTCTGACCTTCGATGGCGATGCACGCTTGTACCACGCATCATTACAGCAACAATAAATGTTCTTTTGGGAAGCACGTAAACAGGACACATGCGTTTGTAAAACATGGGTTACTTCCACTGAATTGCCTAGAATAAGATGTTGTTTTCACATTATCCACTAGCAGACGCGTGGCTGTGTGGTAGAATACTCTCTTGCCACCTAAATGACCCGGGATTGATCCCCATTTAGAATCAGAAGTTTTTATACATATTTGCATCTTTATCGACTTTACGGTCATGCACAAGATAATTATTTTTCGATCACAACCAACAACACTGGCACCGACACCACAATTTTTGCGAAACGATCTGTTTAACGCTGTCGCGTTTGAGAAATCAGCCAACGGACGCATCCCCGAGTGGCGTTCAAAGGCCATAGGCCCAGATGTGTAAAAACTGCAAATGTATAAAAACTGATCAACTATGATAGCTACACTGCCATCTGGACGTCAGCATCGTGACAGTCGTTTCTAAATAGGGATGTGAAATGGGACTTTCGTATCTTTTAAACCCTTCTTCAGCAGAAGTAGTACATTTAACTGAGCAGTTATTTAATGTCGGGACAAATCCCTGCATAGCGTAGCGCAGCTACTAGTATGTGTCTGACATATAAACTGGGCGAGCTCTACTATTCACCTCTACCCCACTAAGAAGTCGGTGGGAATAACAACCCTGAAGAGTCGGTCCCTAGGAGCTTCTCATTGGAACGCGCTAAAAATTGGACACACCGGGCTATTCACATCCAGCCCACTGAAGCACCGTAGAGCTCTATAGAACTAGCCCAGCGGGTATCTACTACTGACAATTGGCAAACCTCACTACTTTCCACCAAATATTATGAGAAAAAAAAGAGCGTAGTTTACGCTAGGCAGCGCAAGACCAAATCACAGCGAAGACGGTCGACCTCGTGATTTTTTGTAGTATACTGTCGTTGTACTTTTCTGCTTCAATAATACACTGATGTGGTACTTGACTACTCCATTATCGAACTTCACTGTTCGGGGTTCTGTGTAATCAGAATTGGCAAGTCCTCGCCGGTTTCTCTACCGGCAACAACAAGTTTTTGTTCCTCGGCAAGTCGTACTTCCTCAGTTATGGAGATCACTGCGGACGACCCGACCACCGGATTCGTTGCGCGACAATGGTAACTTTAATCAAGTGACCTAAATTCTTCTCTTTGGAATCTTTGCCCCTTGGGAGATGTAGCGAGCAAGACTTGAATGCCATGCTTGCGCATGCGCCATCAGCACGCGCAACGCTGCAAAGACACAGGAGCCTGCAGTTTTTAGCACACACTATTTCTTAGATCATACCGTTCACAAAACTAGAGTTTCAAAGCGTTTGGTATGCCTACATATTTTTCATTTTTTAAAGAAGTCCCGTTATATAACCTTAGACCTTTTTTTTGCTGGTTTGTGTTATTTCTAATGGTTTTAGGTTATGTGCGTGTGGCTTGGCCTGCACCTATGAATTTCCCACTGACAACTCGTTGTAGTTTTGTGACCGAAGCTTCTCTTACTCTTATATTGTCCAGCGTCCGGCGTAACCGAAAGTATCTCCCGAACTCTATAATACATGGTGCTGTCTTATTGACGCACATACAAACTGCAGTTTCGTGAGGATATCCTGGATGGCACTTTACCGCTACTCTCCGATTGGCTCCTGCGCGGGCTGTGCCTGCGCAGGACTGTGCCTGTGCAGGAGCCAATCGGCAAAGAATGTAAGGATGCTGGCAAAGAGAGAGCCCGTTACCAACATGTAATCGTATGAGCATATGAGTTTATTTCTTATTTGCCAACTCGCTACACGTCTGTTTTATTGCTCCCGCGAGGCGTTCTGCAAGACGAGTTGTAAAAACCAGTGGTGGCGGTGGAAAGAGATGATGATGATGAGGGCCTAAGATGAATGGCGTTCATCCACAAAGGGGGATAGGCCAAGAACTGTGTGGCGGGATACTAATTGAAACTAACACCAATCTGTAAATTTAGTTTATAGAAAAAACTGCGAATAAACAAAAATGGTTACTGAGCAAGTGGTCAAACCATCTTTTGTTATTGATCGACATAACTACAAATTATAAAATAACGATCTGAAAAGGTTAGAATCGACTAGTGCGGTAATTTTATTGTGGCCTTGATGTAGTCAAACACAGCAGAGAATACATCTCTGAGGCAGTAACCAAATGAAGTGCCGCCAAGTGATAGAAGTATTGGTAAACTTACTTCTATTCCTAACTTCTGCAATGGAGTTTCTAAGCGAATGATTCTCTGATAAGAAAAACGACGACAGAATAAAAAAAGTTCAGTTGTTTTATTTTGTTGCAAAAAATGCGCAACCGTGACGCCTTGACTCCAGAATAATTTAGTTGTGGCGAGAGATAACCGGCGGATTCGTAGCTGCTGCAACTCCATGTTCTTCTCCTCCTCCCACGACTTGTACTCATTGCAAGGGATTTGCTAAGTAGCAAGTAAATTGGTTCAGCATTTTCTTTCGTATACATACATACAGATGGGTCCGGCTGCGGTGGGCTACCCCGGCTGCAGAACAGTGCAGCACAGCTCACTCACCTAATACCAAGGCTGGCTAACCGCCGCAGTGGCTTCACAGAGTGCGACACCTTAAAAAACGCCAGGCCTGCAAGGAAGGCGCAGCATAGTCACAGCGAAAGCTATAAGAGCAGCTTTTCAGAGCCTCTTCTAAACACTCATTGGGTAACTGCTGCAAGCACACTTGCTTGATACCCACTACCACATTAATAATAAAAATTTTGGGGTAGTACGCCGGCATCCGCTATGCTATTTTTGTCATTCTTCTGAAAAGCATGGTGTCTGCTAAACACTTGCAAGAAATTTTGCGCCAATTGTTGATGCAGTGGCTGACAACGATGAGTAATAATGACTGAAGTGAGCATGTGCCACAAGTAATAGATGAACAATAACGACCTTTTATAATGGGTTGGAGCATTGGACGGCCCACTCGTTATGCTGTTCGCATTGTGCGACGACTGAATGTTCTCTCACTGTTTTAAAACGCTTTATAAGTCGTATTAACGCAATTGCTTTCCCGACATCAAGCCTGCCTAAGGCAAGTTTTCCGACAAGTCGCAAGCACCGGCGTAGCTTAGTGGTAGGATACTGGGCTGGCACCCAGTGGACTCGGGTTCGAGGCCGACTGTGTCATTGGTGCTAAGCTTTATTTTCTAATTTCGCGCGATGTGGTTGCGGACACCGGCGGTGGCAGCAGCGTACTACTACGGCGTTGTGCGTTACGTGAGTTGTGGTCTTATAACAGCTTTCGCTGTAATGCACCAGTGACGTGTTCAGTATTATTTAGCAGTTTCGAGTTGATTCTATCGGTTTATTGCACGCTCAGATGGGATAGCCATCACTTTCGCTAGTATTCGTTTTTCTTGTGGATACGTGCAACAGTATTATTATTGTAATTGTTTGTTTTGTGGTGTAGGGTTAGCTTGTCGTAGCGTAGTCAAAACTTATTTTGTTGCTTGAAATTTTCCGAACGCGGTAAACTCTTTGCGTGTTAGTAAAGATAAAATCTTGAAAATTCCCAATGATGATGATGGAATTTGGGCCACCACCACCACCACCATCATCATCATCATTATCATCATCACCATCGTCGTCGTCCTCTGTGTTGTCGACAACTGAAGTGCGTTGCTCAAACACAGAGACGTAACAACTGTGACAGCTGTGAGTTCAGGCTTGTCCTTTGTGTACCTGTGAGTTCTTTTCGAGCGTCCTTCTTAGGGCTTCAGCGACATGCACGCTGCAAGTATCTAGCTGCTTGTCGTTCTTCGTGTGACAATCAATTATTGCTATCGCATTTGTTGCTCGCCCTTACGACGAAACTGTGATCTTTTTCCTATTGTTCAACTTGTTGCTTTTGCGCAATAGAGTAACAAAAAAACCCAGTTTTTTTGGTTGGTTTTCTTTATTGAACACGTAGTTTGGCCTTCTTACTTTACGTCCAAGGAGTTCTCAAATGACGTACTGAATTTTAACTTGAAATTAATGTTTCACTTTCCCAACCAATTTCCTCGTCGTGGGTATGAACCACGTCTCTGTCGCATACCAACAAGTCGTTGCCGAAGTAGAAGAAGCGTCGCGAGCGGGGAGCCGTCATCACCGTAATCGAAAGCCGATCATTGGCCCCTCCCCCAGTCCTCTTCTCTCAGTCCTCATTCGCGGTCTTGGCTGACCTCTCTAACATGTCCCACTCGCCTCAACGCGTTAAGCCATCGGAAGGCGCGGCGAATTCGCGGGCCACCGCTCACTTGCCGGGCAGCTCGGCACTACGCAGTCCTGGAAACAAGAGTCCACGGCGCACTAGCTCCCCGCGCAAGGCGACCACGCCGACCCGAACGCCGACGCGAACGCCGCCCCGAACGCCTGCAATGTCCGGCAGTCGGAGCCCATTAGGCAGTCACGTGGCCGGCACCACAACTCCAGCCCCGGCCCATTACTTAGCGGGGTCCACTGGTGCTCTGATGGCAGCTTTCGGGTAAGACTACGTTAGAACAAAGCGACAGCGGATATAGCGACAGGAAACGGGACGGAACGAGCAGAGAGAAAGATGTTCAAGTTAACCCCAGAAGTTATGAAAGTGCGATTGGCAAATAAGCTGGCTGAAATACGTCTTGGTGCACATTGTCGCTTTCGAATGGAGAAATTATTAATGAGGTTGGAGCCTAGGGCGAAAGTAACTATGTTTGATGCATAACAGATGTGGTGGCAGTGTTGTGCTGGCCTTTTCTTATCTTTGTTTCATTCCCTCATCTCGTATATGTGTATTTCTTTTCCCCAAATTAAGTCTCCTGTTTGTTCTGTCTCGTCTCCTATATTTCATGCTGTCAGTGTTTTATAATGTACCTATAGAAACTCGTCTAGAGTTTAACTAGTTCGGCACTAAGGGGCTTTCAGTCTGAAGAAAATATGAATATAAAAAAATCACGGAAGAAGATGAGCTCTAACGCTAGCGGAGAAGGTTAAGAAACATGACATCGCGAAAGTTGTTTCACTGCATCATATAAACTACCACCTTAATGAAGAACGTGAAGCCAATTTCGGCCAGTCGTATAGATAACGCCACCACGCTTGTATTACCACCTTCAAAATCGACCATGCGACCACCATCAAACGGAGTCCAAACCAGCGCCACCTTGAGAACGCGATACGAAGCTGCGCCATTTCGCGGCAGGTGCGCAAATGAAGTAAAGGTCGCCGTGAAACGTCGTCAAAATCGTCGCTTGTGTTTTATTGGTCTGATTGCTTCGTTACAACAGAAGACAGCGCCGTTCAACACGGGAACGAGAAATGTGGGCGACTTCTAATGGTATGCGTTTCGCTTTTGCATGATTCATCGCGTTCTGAGAAGCTGCTTTATGAGCCTCTACATTGGAAAGAGATCGAAGATGACAGCTGGAAAAACCTCATGCCTACACTCTTAAAGAAATTTAGTAAAAAGGGCAGCAACTTCAAGCAAATGAATAGTAACTGTAGTGCTTACTACTTTTCTTGGACAATTACTAACCTTTTTCTACCTGCTTACTACACTAGTAAACAGTTACTGGCTGCAATCATTACTAACTTTTTGCTACAAGTTTACTACCTAGGTTAGTACACAGTAACTAAAAGGGTAGTAACTGCAACGTTTACTAACTCTGTTGCCCCATTACTACCTTTTTGCAACCCGGCCGTCAACTGTCTTATCGAAAATGGTAGTTACATCTTTCGTAACTGTTTTTAGGAAGAATCATCATGACGTATCATGTTTAAACGAAAAAAAAACCATGCGGAATGTATCCATGGGTCAAGAAAAAACACTTGTCTTAAATTACGGAACCGAGTTTTCTAAGCGCCATTCTGCTATTGTCAAAACGGGAAAGTACAAGTTAATAAACAATAAACAAGTGCTACACATGCTGCAATGAATAATTACAACTAACCGTAATTTACTACAAACTAACAAGACAGATGGATCAAGGTAAACATGATGGCAAAATTAATCCGGACTTTCTGACTATACGGTGTGTCTCACGTTATCGTGGTTTCGGCACGTAAAACCTGCGGAAGAATTATTACACTGGCCCAAATCGTAGACGCGTCGCACCTTATCATCCGAGGAGAGCGCGTCGCCATCGTACCCCTGGGACCCCAAGTGACCATCCTGTTCCTGCCGTGCGGCGTACCCAGCGAAATCCTCGCACAAGCACCCTCTCCTTACGGGAAGGTGCTGCACATCACCAGAGGACTCATGGGATCGCGCCCAACCTTGACCACTGGGACGCGATACGTCCGCATGGAAATGAAGGCTTCGTCACCGGTGCCCAACTACCTCAAGGTCGCGGGCCATCGAGTGACCTGTGACTATAAAGGCATCCAGCGAGTGTGTCGTCGATGTGGAGACAGTGGGCACTTCCGCATGAACTGCACAGCTCCGTTTTGTGGAAGGTGCGGCGTTTATGGCCACGGCGGGAAAGGCTGCTCGCTGCCGTGTCGCCGTTGTGGGGACCCGCATGCCACCGTGGCCTGCACCATCAGGCCATCGTATTCCGAGGCGGCATCCAAGGATTTCCCTCCACTTCAACCAGGAACGCCATCTAAGAACAAGTGCGACGATTCGTCAACGCGAGCCGTGGTAACCGACCACGACCAAGGTGTGCCAATCGCGACGCTGCACCAGACGCCCACTGCGTTTTCAACGATTCCGGGCCTGGCAATCCCTCCAGGTACTGAAAACTTAAGTTCCCCGCGTCCCGTGGCCATTTCTGAGGAATCGCAAGCCAAGCCTTCGTCAGACGAAGCGCCTCGTGAGCACGGCGTCTCGGATGGGAATATTGCATCTGAGGCTCCTCGCGTTGCTGCTCTGTCGACAAGTTCAGGTGTCATCGAAGAGTCTGCATCTCAAGACGACGACGCCTGCATCTACGAGGACTACAACAGCACCGCGAGTGAGGCGCCCCTACAAATTGACGAAGACACCAGCCCCAGTGACATAAGCCAGGACAGTGGCGACGTCTTTGTGCCATCCTCGCTCAAAAACCCGGACACCAAATGCCACCGGATAACTACTCGTCACTTAGAAGCCCCCACCACAGGCAGAAGTCCCCTATGGACTTCGACGCGATTCCGGAAGCCCCGAGCCTCCGGTGGATTGCCTGGCCAGAAAAATGACTCAGCCACTAGCGGGACATTGGCTCCCGCACCTGATAAAGGTACCCCTGCATTTGTGTGATCCTATACTATGTTTTCATTTTCCCCATGGCTCTTACTCTAAAAGTTATTACTTTTAACGTTCAAGGTTTCTGAAATCCACAAAAACAGGCTGAGGTATTGGCTTTTGCACGTTCAGTGCACTGTGATTTGCTGTTTGTGCAAGAAACAAATTTTTTCAAGCTTTCTGATGTACTCGCTTTCAAGCGCGCGTTCAATTTTGATTGTTTTTTTTTTCGTACGCCAGCACGCATTCGACTGGCCTCGGAGTCGTTATTTTTAACCGAGGTCTTTTACGTGACCATCATGTTTCCTTCGATGCCTTCGGACGCGTGCTGGCGTTCGACTGCACCTTTTTTTCGTTAAGAATAAGATTTGTTGCCGTGTATGCCCAAGCGGCACACGAGAACTCAAACGCGTTCTTCGAATCCCTTGATGCGTTCCTTTTAAATTCCCGACATGTGGTACTTTTAGGGGATTTCAATTGTGTCTTAGACTCACACGCAGACGTTCGAGGTGCGGGTCGCGGCCGGTCAAACTGGAATGCCAGAGAACTCGAACGTCTAGTGCAGCAATCGGCATTGAGTGAAATTCATCAAAGTGTGCATGGCAGTAATTATGCCTATACTTGGCGTCGAGCAGCGTCGAGCAGCCGAGTTGATCGCGTGTATGCATCCCCCGGTCCCATTACCTACGTTCACGACACCGGGGTAATGTCATTGCCACCAACACCAGTGTGCATTAGCGACCATCAGCCGGTTATGATATCTCTCCGCCTGCCAGCGGGGACGCCAACGGTTCACAGACCATGGCGTTTCGATTGCCGCGTCCTCCAGGACTCTCAGGCTACGGAGAAATTATCCCGAGTGTTACGCGCATCGCTCATTGGGGCCGATGTAGCTGATTGGGATCGCCTCAAAGAACAGTGGCGGCATCATTGCAGTGCGTCGGACAGAGGACTTTGCACCCGTATGTCGAAAGATGCGTCATTGTTAATCCAGAAGATACGCATTGCCAATCGAGATCCCAGTCCTTCCACTGTAATGCGGGCATGGCAAGAGGAGTTCGTTGAACGGTACCATCGTATTATGCGCGCTTCTTCACTCTCGGCTGCAGCTTGGCGCTGTAGACGTGCACCCTGTGCGCACCCTGAGGTGCTAAGGTATGCACGCAGAGCTCTGCTTTGTCCACCAGGCTCGCCTGCCCACTCGCTGAACTCTATCACCCCAGCTGCTGCGGGTACGCGCGACTTTCAGGAAGTCACTCAACACTTTGAGTCAATAGCTAAATCTGGTGCTAATGTCTGTTACCCAGGACCGTTTCTTCGCATCCTCTGCTAACAGATTTACCTCAAGATTCGAACATGTCAAATGACGTCCTCCTATCACCACCATCCGATGACGAAATCAAAGGCGCATTAGACGCAATGAAAAAGGGATCGGCCCCAGGGCCTGACGGACTCCCTGCAGAGTTTTATCAGAGTCCTTCAATGCTTTACTGGTCACGAAACTTCGGCGCTAGTTTCATATAGGGTCCGCGGGCGCCACTACTGGCGCCACCGTCGCACTGAGGGGATCCAGCCACCGCGCGTGCCAGCTTTTGGCATGAAAACGCTCGCTGCTTCTGGTCTCTGCGCGCTGGGTTTCTTTTTTTCTTTTCGTAGTTGTTAGCGATGAATTGCCCAAATATTGTGTATACCACCTGCCTCCATTGGGGTTTTATTTTTTCGAATAAATCGCCGCAGACCTCGGCCACGAACGGCAACTGCTTTCGCGTCTTTGGGCGAAAGCGCTGCGCCGTGTTCAGCGATTTTAAAATATCTTTTGTTTGTTTCCTTCAAGAAAACTTTGTAACCACAATACATACGGTAGCTCCGTAGCTGCGGACTGCTGCGGGCCTATCAATAATGCAACGAAAAAAAAAACTGAAAAGAAGCAGGTACGCGTCCTTCAGAGTAGGCTTTTAATGAATCTGTTGAGTGCTCTGGAATGCGCTGAGCACCCAGATACCCCAGTAATATTCTCTTTTCGATGAGGTGGTACAGTAACATTTAAAAGCACTGCATAAAGGAAAAGGATCAAAACACGAAATGATGTATGTTGCACTGTGTGTCTTTCCGCGAACCCGCTTTTCAATCCTTGCAAAAAAGGAAGCGCAAACTTTTATCACATGCTACAAAAATAAATTTCAATATTATGAAGGGAGACAAAAGAGCGTGGTGCAGCGTACAAAAATTTATTGTTTGCGCTTTGATGTGTAGCACACGGACGAAACAGAATATTGCCACGCAACAAAGACAAACGTAAAGTTCTACTGAATGAAGTTTATTAAAGCGAACTCGTGCTCTGCAAAAGACTAGAAGGAAACGCAAACGTCAAAGAAGCAGTCCGCAGCGTGGCCTGCACAGAAGACATCGATAAAGTGAGTCACGCGGCATTTGCTATGCATGAATTGCTCTCGGGACGTCATTAATTTTCGATCCATGAAAATAGGGTCGAGAATATTTTCGAGCAAACAAGAAATCAAGTTAGTGACAAGGTGACAACCTTTCCATATCAACAATATTGCCCGACGCGATGTACAAAAAAAAGAGCAAACGGGCGCTTCAGTTGAAACACCAGATAAAAAACCGGAAGCGGCCACGTATGGTTACAAAACAAAAAACGAATCCTGAGCGATAGTTCGTGTAAATATTAAAAGTAAAAGCACAAAGACACCAGAAAGGTTTTTTTGCATGCGAGCCTGACCACAAGGTTATAAAGTTTGCAAACAAGTAAGGAAACACAGCTATTTTACTGATCAAACAAAAATCCGCCTATAGGTGAGCTATACAGTTATAGGTCCAGGAGGCTCGCAAAGGGCTGCTTTGCTTTTACACTACTCCTTCAGTTTGGCTTTCTCCCTCCACCAGCTGGGCATGTTGCTCGCTTTGTCACACTCTCACATAATTAGAGTCGAAGCAAAAGTCACCCGTTTCTTGCCTTGGAATTAAGCGCTTCCATTTCTCGCGCAGCATGTCGTCGCTGGGTAAACAGAACAAGGAAACTTTTTCTGCTCTGCCCTTGTACCCGGAACGACATCCCGGGACACAACACGTGTTCGGAATCGTCGCTGCACTAACGCCGCAACACAACAGCACGATATGCGCGTTTCCCACACAAAGCAAACAACTCGCAGCGTCGTTCGAGCCAGCGCAACGCCGCCCGACCAGCCCGACGAATCCCCCTCAGTGAGATGGTGGCGCCACCGCGCGGCAACCCAACGCATCATATGAAGCTCTCCCATTGAGTTACGGAGCAGTTTCGTGACCAGTAAAATTGAAGGACTCTGGTTTTATGTACAGTTCTGGCCTATCATTGGTCCAACTATGTCACGCGTCATTCGCAAGTGTTTCCAAGATATTACACTTCCAACTTCTTTCCACAAAGGCCATATAATTATCACTAATTCCCAAGAAAGACCCAATGTCCACGCGACCAGAAGATTGGCGCCTGTTACCCCCCCTGCTCAATGTAGATTATAAGCTCTTGGCTAACATTTGGGTGCGCCGAATCAGTCTATTTCTTGCAACATTAATCGCTCCCCACCAGGTCTGTTCTGTTCCGGGCCGAGAAATACGCACCCATACGTGGTTAACGCGTGACATCATTAAATACACCATTAGCCTAAGTGCGCAAGGACTGTTGGTTTCATTCGATCAAGAGAAAGCTTTTGATTTCATAGAACATGGCTACATACTAAATGTTTTACATGCATACGGATTCCCGGATAAGTTCATTGACCTTATCAACGCGATGTACAATAATTTAGAAAGTACCCTTTACTTAGATTCCCGTGAGAGTCACGCATTTAGAGTCACGCGTGGGGTCCGTCAAGGGTTTTCCCTCTCCCCAGTGTTATTTATCCTTGCATTAGAGCCCTTTTTAAGGGCCGTTGAACATCACCCGCAGATTCGTGGCTTACCTCTACCCGGTAACACTGAAGTAAAGGCCGCTGATATGCAGATGATATCACTCTATATGTACATAATGAACAGTCGCTGCAGCATGCTCTAGATACATTCCATCATTTCGGTATTATCTCCGGTGCAAGGTTAAACTTTTCTAAAAGCCAGTATTTTTTTTCATTGGCAACCCCAGCGGTCGTATCAACATCACGTCGCCTTTACAGTGGTCTCCTGAGATTTCAATACTCGGAGTTACTTTCACTGTATTTGGTATACAGGATAGCATCTGGTCATCTGTTGTACAAACTCTTCTAAATGATATCAAAGCAGCCAGGTACTTCGAATTCCCCCTCTTGGAACGCCGATACTTAACTCAAACGGTGTACCTAGGAAAATTTTGGTACCTTTGCCATTCTGTTAAGTCACCACTCCACGTCTGCAGGAAAGTGCAGAGCTGCATCAGTTCATTTTTTTGGTCTGGTGGCACAGAATTTTTATCGCGTCCAGCGTTAGCTCAACCGCGAGATCAAGGCGGTTTTGCATTTCCCGACATTTCCGTCGCGGCTTCTACATTGTGCCTCCGCACTCTATTGCGAATACTAAGCAATGATGACATGCCCGCTCAGACACTGGCTCGCTACCATCTGGGGCCATCACTACGTGTCTTCTTGCCGGATAGCCCAATAAACAAAGGTCCCCAATCAACTGAATTACCATCTTTGTATCGAGCCCTTCTGGCATTTCACCGACGTTTGGAAGCTGCGTGCCCAGAGATAGAGGGGGCCGATTTTAAAGTGGTGGACACAATGGCCACCCTTCTACGTCCCTTGGTGCCCCTGCATCGTCAATCTGTATTGAACCGCGCTTGGAAACCAATAACTGCCGCAGTGTTGCCAGGGCATCTCAGAGACTTTGTCTGGAGGTTGGGCTGGGGCTTGCTCTCCGCGCGAGATCGGTTGCAGCGATGGCAGGTGGTTCGCACTTCCACTTGCCCCAACTGCGTCATGGTAGAGACCAATCGACATGCGACGTTTGAATGTGTGGTTTCCCGCCTTTTTTGGCGTGCGGTTAATGCTGGTTTTCGGGGACAGGGTGTGCGAACTTTCGTGTCCAACGGCCGATTTCCACGTAGCCGCTTCTCCGCTCTCTTAATAGTTGCGGGGCTGTTCAGCCTTTGGAGAAACCGATGTGAGGCCGTAGCTGCCAATTGCCGTCGGCGTGCCTTGTGGCCGATACTGGGGAGAATGAGACGAGAGATCCTCGCTTTCCTCTCCGAAGAGCTTTTCTTCCTCGGGGAGCAAGAGTTTCTGCGGCATTGGTCGTGCCCTTTCGTCAAGGTGGAACACGAAAAGATACAACTCATTTTTCGACCGACTTAGTGCTAAGCAGCGCCCGTTGAGTTGTTATATATGATTTCATTTGTTACAAATTGTGTTTCGTTTGGATCTATTGTATCGTTATACCCTTGTATCGTGATATCACATTGAATTTTTGTGTACATGTATGCCAACATAATCATGTATATTAGAGCAAATGTCTTCACTGTAACGTAGTGATGTTAGTCGTGAAATATAGATGTGCCGTAGTGTATGTGCCGTGTTACTGGAATGGTATGAAGCCTTTGTGTTCTGTACATGCTGTAAAGAAACTTTTTCTAAACAGAAACCACAGCGTTTTCTCAGCGGCGTTTTTAGCGGTACGGTTCAATTCTCTCTCATAGTTGAGTACGAAGTACTCGAAATCGTTAAACATTTTTTCTAAACAGATCAGCAGCTAGAAATGCACGGCGAAGAGGCTATCCTTCGTCGATAGCACACACGTTCCTTCAGAGTAAGAGAGGGACAGCCGGAGTTTCAGTTGTTCTCTACTAGCCATGTGCCCACCATTGTACGCATATACACGTGGTATTCTGTAAAATGTGATTAACTTGATTCATTTTAATTTCTCTTTAACTTGTAACATTTGGATACCCAGTGACCAATTAGATTTTGGTGCTCATTTCTAATATGTATACACTACATTTACTAGATTTGATGTTTTGTTTGTGTATTCACAAGTTAAGTCTACAATAAACTTCCCTTTCGCAATATATTTGCCCGTTCGTTGTGCATACAGCCAGCGGAGTTCCTGTTTGTGTACTCCGGTAGTCACTTACGGTACTGTGTAGCCAGCTTGTTAGTTGCATGTATTCTTCACGCTCATGTCACACCCCGCAATATTACCCAAAGTTTTTTCGTGATGAGACATTACTTTACCAGCATTAACAATAGACAATTAATATCGCAAAATAAGCACGGTAGTACCAGTTACAACATTTTCTTAAAACCTTTGAAATTTACTGCTTATGGCTGTTAACGGCTAGGGTAGTACAGTAACAGGTAGTAACGGCAAAGGTAATAGCTGTTACCACCCTCGTCGTTACCACCTGTACTTACTAGCAGGGTTGTAATATATATGTGACAAACCATTACTACCACAAAGGTAGCACGTACTGCTACCCTTTTGTAAGAGTGCATCACATTGTTGTATGCGACGGCTTGTTTGCGCAGGGCTCCCGGCTACATCACGTCCAGCAAGAAGGCCGCTTCGAGCGATGGCGCTGCTACTTCTCCGAAGGGACAGGTGCAACTCAAGGCGCCGGAGGTCGCGTCGAAAGAGGCGCTGACTACAGCGAGCACGGTGGCGGGCGAGGAAACCGAAGCGAATGACGCAACAACCGCGACCACTGCCGCTTCGCTTAGGGTATCCCAAAAGCCGACGTCACCGTCCCGTAAGCCAGCTGCTTTTGCAACTGAATACCTTGAGATCGGGACCTTCCGCAGTGCGTCTTGATGTGTTCGTTATGTAGGCAAGTAACATAAAACGATGCCGGGAAAGAATACACGAAAAGTAATGTTGAGTTGTACAGAAGCCATTGACGCTGAAATATATAAGCAAGGCATTGGTTCTTAACAACGCATCTGGTAAAACCGGAGATGAGGCCGTTCATGTCTGCACTAAAGTCGGCATGTGCCACAGAAATCGTCTATGTGCCATGCAGATTCTAGGGTAACACAGGGGTGCGTAATGTATAACAAAGGAAAAGAGAAGTGAGGGTGGGAGTGATGTCAGGGCGTGTAGGAAAGTAAGAAGAGGGAAGTGGGTAAAGCGGGAACGTGCCAAGCAGCTCCCATAGCGCAGCAAGAAATAGCCATGCAACCATAAGATGTTAAAGCAAGGGGTGGAAAAGGGAAGTGAGAGTGACGAGTGACGATAAGGTGAGAAGTATTGACAGCAGGTTATGTATGCATAGTCATGTATTCATAGCATTGTCATGTATTCAGTAAATCGTTGCAATATAAATGGGGGAGGCTGTGCAGACTGGTAAGTTGCTATTACAATAACTCTTCCAACTTGCCACGCCTTGAGCAGGCCGGGATTGGCGAGACATCGAGCAACTCAGCTGCATGCATGGAATTGTGAAGACATACCCCGTTTGGCGACGCTTTCTTTTTATGCGATCGCAATTTAGGGGAATTAATCTTGCAAGAGAGAATTTCTGTGCTCGATTTACGAGATATATGTCAACGCCGCACACACTCTTGCTGTGCCGGCAAACTTTTGTAGCAGCGCAGCCGCCAAGCGCTCACCACTTAAAAACACATAGATTGGTCTTTTTCTGGCTATCTGCCGTACAATGGCAGATAGCCAGATCATTAAGATGTCAGAAGGGAGGCATACATGCCTCCCATTGGTAGGCTTCAATCGTGCACAAATAGTTTCTTCGCTGGCCCTGCAACACTTCTTGAGCATGGTATGAAAACGCTGCCGATCGGTAGTAGAGGCTCCTGACAACACGCGAGCCAAATATTATAGCGCAGCACGTGGCCTGGAATTCACAATAAAGTATCATAAACAGATAAAAAGAGCTTTATCATCTCCCGACAAATCACGGAATAAGCCCCAAAATCACTCGTAGTAAGTCCATAAATTTCGGGCGTATCGGCCTTTGCCTGGCTTGAACATAGCGCGCTTGGTCGTTGCAGACATTGCCGCGGGGGGACGCAACTTGTGCACGCGTGCGCGCGCAATCACATTAAAAAACCCGCGCATTCAAAAAGAAAAGAAAAGAAAAGAAAGAAAAGAGCTTAAGGTCCGGAGGTGCGCACGACGTTTTTGTTAGCCCCTCCCACTCCTCCCTGCTTAGCTTCCAGCGCTTTCGCCAGGACGATAGAGGATGCGATTGCTGCGTGTGACAAATCTTTATAACTCCACTCGTACCGGACATATGCTTAAAAATTTTGTGGCGTCGTGTTTTCGAGGCAATACGCTTTTCCAGTGAATTCAATTCGTGGGTACTCAAAAAAGTGTTTCACGGTATTTTAAAAAGTAACTTGCAAACAGAAGAAAAGCCACTTGCGCAGCTCATTTTTTCCCTTCTATTGTTCTTCAATAGCTTTTCTCGTGAAGGCTTTCCGTGGTTTTATTCGAGAACAGCTCCTACCTTGCTATCGCAGCCGCGTATTCTCGCCGATGCACCCCAATTCACTACTTGTAGCAGCTGTTTTCCAAGACCTATTTGTAAAAGATGAGGTTGAACATTTTGGATTTTTAAACGCGTTCGCTCAATAACATGATTAATAACAGCACCTGAAAGTGAAACACAAGACTAAATAGCCTTCATTTATAATAGTTGGCATTTATAGGTATTTAGGCACAAATGCCAAAATAGGCAATAATAAACACTATAACAACACTGTAAAAGCCCTTTTTAACGATATAATTCATACTCGTATGCCAAAGGGCCGCGATAGGAGCGGAACAAAATTAAATTTTGCCTAAAGTTCGGTCTCTAGATATTACCATAACTAACTTATAGGCTAGCGAATTGCACACAGAATCCATGTATAGCGTAAGTGCATCTCACGAGTTCACCATATCGTGGTTTGTGACTTTAGGCTACTGTAAGTTAGAAGCATTCGCCTCAATGCAAACTGGAAGCAAATTTGCTTGAGCTTACAGAGTTACGTAGATATCCATTTGAGCCACTCCGTACTCTGTTTTTTTGCGCAGGTCAGGCGTCTGCGCCACCAAAACTGGTACCCACAGTGCCCGATCACTACGCCGCCTCGCCGGGTCATTGCACTCCCGAGGATGGCTCCCCGAAACATCCCGGTGGTCCGTCCGATAAGCAGTCACCGAAACAGGAGGCGACACCGAGCAGCCCATCACCACCTAGGCAGTTCCCCTTCTCAACCGAGACCCTGGGCTGCCTCGTATTCTTGATCCTAGCCGTCATCATCGCCATAGTGTTCGCTACCGTTTATTACCTAACGGAAAGCAAGAACTCAACGGCAGCTGCAATAAAGGCAGCACCCGAGTTGGCGAATGCCTGCGCTGACAACGATTCCCACGCGGAATGTCATAATGTTACCCTGTAAGTAATGGATGAATTAACACTCTTGCAAGTTTTGAGATGCGAAGCACCTCTTTGTTTAGCCTGTGTAACGATGTCCCTCCGTCCGCCCCGCTCCCCTCATGTAGGTTTTGAAGTGGTGCCAAGTTTTGGAGTAGTGCCCTCCTAGCAGTGCGTGGTGACGTCTTTCTCTCTCACCTGCCGCACGCACGAAGCGTGTCAGCTCTCTCTCTCTAGTGGTGCTTTTCTAGCCACTATACTCTCTCGCTTCACTCTATCCACCGCTCTCGACTCTCGAGCCTATTCCTCACGTGGGCATCATCTCATCCGTGCCACCTCTCTCCATCTGTCTGTGAGAAGAAGCCACGAGCCCACGGGTGCGCGTGCCTTGACAATCTCACGGCGCCGACAATAGCGAGTTCTAGAATAACGTTTGCAGGTGCTGCGGGTGTCGCCGGCATATTGGGTGCCATATGAGTTTTAGAATAGCGTTTCCCCTCCTGCAAACCACAACGCACAATCGCAGAGACACTGTAGCCTCGAAACCAGCGTTTGCTGGCCCCATGCGGGCCCCACTCGCAGCCGCTATTTCGGATTTCCTGCGGGCGAACGAGAATGGAGACTCACGTTACGACGCATGTTCAGGGTCAGTTACCGCACTACAAGGGCTCGCGGTGCGCTATTATGAAACTCCCTAATGGGGATAGCCCACCGCTGCTCGCCGCGCGATCGCGCCGATGGGCCGGACGCCATCGCGGACATGCTTCCCGCTAGTGAGCGCGTACGTTTCCCGGCTGTCGCCAGTGTTGCGAGGGTTAGTGAAGCCGATCGCGTTCGCGAATGGCGATGGCAACACCGACGAGGTGTGAGCCATGGAAACCGAGCGCAAGCGTCGGCAGTGGAAGACCAGCGACACCGACGAGGTGCGAGTCAAGAACACCTACCGTGTTCGAGAATAAAGACGGTGCGAGGGTCACACCGACAAGATGCGAGACAAGGAAGCTGAGCGCAAGCTTCTTCAACGCCTCCCGCTTCCCGTGTTTTTGCGTTTCAAACAAACGTTCACTCGACTAAACGCTACACCGAGTTTTGCTTAAAACCGCTCTTCCAGCAGCCGCGTTCACGCCCGTTTCAACCAGGTCAACGTCATGCGCAGGGCTGCGGCTTCGCATCCTGTCGAAATTCCCTGCGGGTAGATGGTCCATAGTTTTCGGTAATAATGCGTCAGTGGACACCACGGGACCTTGCAGCCCCTACATTACGAGATCTGCTGTTAAGTGACCAGAACTACGGTACGATACACAAGCGGCGAAAGCAGATTCAAATGCGGACACTGTCTGCTACGCTGTTTGCTTAGAGACGAACAAAAGCTTGAAGCACTGTTTTTGTGATAATGTGCTCGGACGACTCACGTAAACGTGATCCACGTATCACCGATCGGGGGGCATCTCGCCGATATTTGAAGGCAGTGTAACCCAAGGCCGATGCTTTCACAGTATAACCAACAACGTCACCGAGAAATTCATTCTCGTCGCGTCGACGTGTATTACGCACACTTGTAGATGATGAAATAGTGGTTACCAATTTTAAGAAGGTAGCATTTAAGCGGCTCGGCTTGCACATTCAACGATCCCATGTGGCGTGGTCATGTACCCAGTGAAGTGTTTCATAGTGAGCTAAAACAAACTTTGCAATGCTTAAAACCGGGTAAAATAAACTAACAAAGTCTAAACTACAATAACTAAAAATAGGCTAAAACTAGTTGCTATAATTACCATACGTTGGCTGAATACACTTCGCAAACAAGCGGCCAACGCTCGTGCCCTACAAGAGAGGGCATCACGGCCTCGCCAAGCGCGATTACTTTTATTTCTCGTCAACGAAGATTACTTCTCCTGCTTGCTTCTCGCACCGGCTATTCTCCGTCGCTTTTTCGCTCCACCTGAAGGCAGAAACAACCCGACGAAACTGACTTACACAACACGTATGTCAATTGACGTAACAAGCAGGATCTCAGTAAAACCCGGCGCAAGGTAGCGTGAAAGCTGAACGCCGAGTCATTGAATGCACTTAACGAGGCTATACCCGTGGAAAAAAAAAGCTTGCATGCTTCCCTAAATATTGACGTTATCGAACGTTTGATAAACGCAGCTGCAGGAATCGTACGAACAGCAACCGCTGGGGGCCCGTGCCACGCCGTTTCTCAGGTTTCATAGCAGCGGAGCTGCATTGAATGTAGGATTTAGAACTACACTTGCTACAAAAGAATGTTCGCGCCCCAAATGTAACTGTCAGCCGCGTGCTATGGCGCAGTGTCGGCGCTTGTGGATTACGTTTTCGAGCCAACCTAAGACGTCAGCGTTGCGGCGGGCAATCAGAGCACCGTTTTTTAACCCGAAAGTGTTTTTTCACGGGTTCCACCAGGGCTCTGCTGACGTACTTCTGTCACGGAAGTGATAATGAAAGACCGCTCAGCCACGCTACCGAGAAAGTGATATTGAAAGATGTATACTAAAAAATTGCGGAGAAAAAAAATGGCAGTGGCTTAGCTCAGCTATGCCAGGATATACCTAGCGTCAGCAAAGGTTCAGCTGATTATTCTTCCTTCTCCATGGCTGTACCACAGTGGCAAACGCCAGTTAGAGACACTATCAAGCGGCTCCAGCGCAGTGTCAAATGGCGACTGCACAGGGAAGGCGCGCGCGTCGGCGCCCATATGTCTACCAACGTTATGACGGCACTCCTCTGGAAAGCGCACACCGGCGGCGGCGAGTCACGCGCGGCCGTGGCCGAGTCGAGGGAGGTGCCGGCTCCGGTGCGTGACACCACTGATCGTCTGCGCAGCGCATCGAATTGCGCGCACACCGGTGGCGAGCCGCGCGCGGCGGCGGCGGAGTATCATTGCGCATGCGCAGACCAGTGCCACGCGAAATTGGCTCAGCGAGGCCAGTGTAGCTGACGCTACAAAAAAGACAGAAGGCAAAAGTTTGTCGCGTGGAATCGAACCAGCAACCTCTCGATTTCCAGCGCGCAGCGCTATTCACTATGCCACGGAGCGCACATTGCCAGGAATGCTAACGTCAAGCAATTTATATGCACGCTACACCGTTTGGCAGTCCTCAGAGATTCGAAACCTTATCGCATTTTCCTTATCAGTGGCGAGATAGCGCGCGTGCTCACGTTGGGTGTGCTCTAAAGGTCGTCGCCTCCATGAGGCATTGCCTCCCTGGAGCGGGGTCTTTCCGGCGTTTATCAGACTCGTCATTCCCGAGAGGCCAGCAGTCATTTAGCACGCGGCCGCGGCCGCGTTTACAGAAGGAGCGCGCTGCTGAGACTAGACGCAGGATGAATTGTAGCAGATGTTTGCGCTTGTCCTGCGTATACTTGTGCACTCGTTTCGTGCTTCTTTTTTTGAACAGCGCGCTATAAGCAACGCCGACTAAATTTCAAGGCCGAAAGGCTGCCGCAGTGACGTCAGAGGGTGGGGGCCCAGAAAGCCTGTGTTTCGTTCACGTTTTACGAGAACCAATGCTTCCGCTCTCACAGCTGCTGCGGCTAGATTGGGCCGAATAAAAGATGTGGAAAAAAAAGTCTTACTGAGCATGCTCAGTTGGGCAACTGGGCCCCCAACCTCTGACGTCACTGCGGCAGCCTTTCGACTTTGAAATTTAGTCGGCGTTGGCTATAAGTGTCGAGCTGTGACAGTTCTCGGCACGCACTCATCTTGTGTATGTTAATTTCGTGCGCGATTTCTGCTTGAGGTGTGCGCTGGATATTTCGAGCTGCTTGCCATCCATGACGTGGCTTCAAAATTCCTTTCTGTTGCTGAAACAATGCACAATGAACGCCAATCTACCCTTCTAAAGACACGTGTCACTTTGGGGTTATTACGATTACTATATAGGTGGATCAGCTAGGTTTTCTTTAGGTGGATCAGATGTTTCAGAATTTGTTCGGTTTTTTGCTGAGGAATTGACTTTGCCGGTTAGAAAGCAGCGTTGTTTTTATCTCCTCTAAGCTACTTCTTTCCATCGCGTCGCGAAGGCTAATAAGCGCGGTAAACTTGGCAAGGGCTTTACCATAGTCCTTGGCTTTATAAAGGTTCTTGTGACTCTCTGAATGCTTCTAGCCTCATTAACCACTAAAATAAGCCCGAGCAACTTGTAATTTAACATAAATGTTTAGACAGTTCACGAGTTAAAAATACTTTATAGCGCAAAGACAAAACGCTGTACTCGACAAATAAACCTGCAGGACAAGCCCGTACGAACAATCACATGTTAGTTTGCGTTTGTTCGTAGAATTTTGGAGATATTTTTATTTTTATATTGTATGTACAGCTCTCCCAACAGTCTGTTCTTGTAAGTTAACCGCTCGTTTTGATAAGATTGCCGACTTTAAACTTGCATGGTCTTTGCGACGCGATGGGAACGAATAGCCGATGTTAGAGAACAAAGAACTCCTCTCTCCTAGCCAATACGAAGAACCACAGTGCAGCATAGAGAACTGAAATTATAATGTAAATCTGTACATTGCAATGACGTTTGTAATCATCACTTGTAGTGTCATGAAACGACAACCTTTCTTCCCGACTTCCAACCCGCAGGTACATGTTGAACGCGATGAATCCTGACGCAAGACCATGCGCAGACTTCTACGACAGTGTGTGTGGGTGGTGGCGAGCGAAAAATCCCGACAGGCGTCCTTTTCTGGAGGAATACGTCGCGACCTTCAACCACCGCGTTGCCGACACCCTTGTGACCAAGGCGACCTTCGACTCGGAAAACTCGAGCAGCGCACAAAGCCTCGATACTCAAATGGCCTTGTTCTACGCCAGCTGCTTCAGGGCAACCAACGGACAAAGCGAGATGAGTGACACCTCCGCTGTTCTCGAGGCGACGGGCAGTGATATCTCGGCCTGGATGAATGTATCGAGCTTCACCGAGCTGCTAGATTTAGCAGTCAGCACGACCCTCAGGAGCGGCCTTCCATCTTTCGTTCGCGTAGAGTACTGGGCAAACCGGACATTCCGCCTCGGCGTAGGACAATCATTGGCGTCGACTTTTGCTCGTGACTTTCACAAAGCGAGAATGTTTGTTGCGCGAACCCTATACGATCTCGGTATTCAGTCATCAGTGGCCTGGCCTAACTCTTCCACGCTCTTCGCCATCGACCTTGTCGTCGACAACGAGCAATCGAAGGGCAACGGCAAGATGTCGCCACCGTTGAAAAGTTTCAACGATCTTGCGTATATAGCAACTGAAATTGACTGGGAAGACTCCTTAGAACGGGGTCTGCCTTCCAGGTTCAGCAGTAATGCTCAGAGTGAGATGACGGTGCTGATAAGAGCCGCGGACGAAATTCGAAGTATCGTTTGTCACCTGAGGAAACTGCCGCTGCGACATGCCAGCATGTACTCCCTGGTTGTCTTGCTTGCGCAGGTGAGAGCATATTCAAATTTTTCTGTTAAGATGTGATCAAGTGTGATGTGATGTCTGTAGCATTTTCGAATCAGACTCAGAAGCCATAGAAGCTGGATGTATTATCAATACCCTATGTTTTCATGCACGTTATGCGCGCAGGATGCATTATTTCTTGTGCGCCCGATTTGAGATTCCTGATTCCGATGAAAACACAAAAACAATGTGAAGGGAACGTCGGGAGCTTTTTCTGGCGAAGTTCACCTATGAATAGTAGGGAATATTGATGGCTCCACCAATATAATCACACCACCAACATATTTTCGTTTTTATAAATTTTCTGTAATGGCTTATAACCAACCAGATTTAAAGGTGAACAGGTGGTTCTAAATTTCACAGTAAGGAAGAGTGTTTCGTATTTTCTGGGGTAACGAGGAAAACATATGTTATCACAAGTTCCTAATCACATATTTTTCTCCGTCTCAAAAATCTGTCAGGCTAAATAGACAAAGCTTAACGCGAGAAACAGCGTGCCTACAGTCCATACATTCTTCGCACAATTGGAGAAGTAATCACATCTATTCATTCCCTCAAGTCACTTGGCCTAACGAGCTTACAGGAATCCTTTCTGGTTCACACAAGAATTACGCGGTCAGGAATGTCTTCACATATTCTTTTTATAATTATTTCTTCTTCGTACCTGGACACAGGTAATGAAGTACGCCCCGTACTTAGAAGAGTGGCCAGTGAGTTTCGTGGATGACGCAAGCGTGTCGAGGTGTCTCCACCTGACAGCCTCGACGTTCGGCCAGCTGTATCCACTCTGGGTGGCCAGGACATTTCAGAGTGAAGAGGAGGTCGCGTTGGTACGGGAGCTGTTCCAGGACATAACATCTGCGCTCCACAATGACAGCAAGGTTAACGCGGGTGTCCTGATTGATACAAACAAGCTCAGCAGTGCGCAGCTGGTCGTGTACGGTACGTATATGCTGTAGTAGACAGGCCTGTAGTGAGTGTCCAGTAAAGTATTTTTTTTTACGTAGCGACACTCGTCTTACGATTGTCACGTGATTCTGAGCTTCCTTGGTTGAAATTTTGGCGCAAAAGTCAGAAACGAAACTTCGACAGTAGTCTTCTGTCCTAGTTAATAACCTCCGGTGGCGACATTAGAGCAATGGAACTCTGACACGATAATTATCTCTCTCAACTAATTTAATTATTCAGATGAGTGTTTATTAGGCAGCCATTAAACTACAGCGCCGCTCTATATTACGAGTGCTTGCTTTTTTCAGAACAAGTGATAGTTCGCTTGCACCTTTAATTACAAATAATGGACCTTAGATTGAGAAGAGTTAGGGATAGGAGTTAATGGAGAGTATCTGAGTAACCTGAGATTCATGATGACATTGCTTTGATGAGTAACTCAGGGGACGAAACACAACTAATTATTACAGAACTGGACATGGAAAGTAGAAAAGTAGGTCTGAAGATTTATATGCACAAAACTAAAGTAATGTGTAACAGTCTCAGCAGAAAACAGCACTTTGCGATAGGTGGAGAGATGGTGGAAGTTGTAAAGGAATGTGTCTACTTAGGACAAGTAGCAACCATGGAGCCGAGCCATGAGAGTGAAATAACTAGAAGAATAAGGATGGGTTGGGTAACAATCGGCAAGAATTCTCAAACGATCATTAGTAATCTGTCACTAACCCTCAAGAGGAAGGTTGCATCTTGCCAGTACTTACCTGCAGCCGGAGCAGAAACCTGGAGGCTTACTAAGAGGATTCGGCTTAAATTGAGGATGACGCATCGAGCGATAGAAAGGAAAATTATAGTTGTTACATTAAGATTGAAAAAGAGGGTAGAGTGGGTCAGGGAACAAAACGGGGTTAAAGATATCATAGTTAAAATCAAGAAGAAGAAATGGAGATGGGCTGGGCACGTAGCATGTAGGCAGAATAACCACTGGTAATTAAGGGTAACTGACCGGATTCGCAGAAAAGGAAAACGCACGAAGGGGAGACAGAAAGTTAGGAGGGCCGATGAGATTACGAAGTTTGCAAATATAACGTGGGAACGGAAAGCACGAGACCAGGGTTGATTGGCGGATATATTGCCCTGCGGTGAGCGCAATCAAGCTGATGATGAAGATGCTGATAGTTGCAGCTGTTGATAACGGCTACTGTGCGCCCCTGAATGGGTGGGAAGCTTCATGATCCTTTTATATATATAGTGCAGATAAGATCGCGTGCGTCGTGAGTAGTTGCGTTTATTTGAAAGAAACACATTGCCAGAACCTGTTAAAGAAAGGCACTTGACGGGCAAATTCCAGAGCTGATGTATGGGCTACACCTGGCAAAGGCGTTGAGTCAGAGGCGTCGGACAACCACACGAAAATATTTTTCTACAAACGTTTCGACATAAGTACACTTGTTTGGTTGAAATCACAATACAGCTGCTACGGGTTTAGCGATAGTGAGAAAAAACGCTTATTGTTAATGCCCTCAAATGATAACTGAGGCGTTAGAAAATAATCAAGAACAACTAAGGTAATTTCATATTCACCTGCTTGTCCAGTCCAATAACTAGTGATTCCTTGGTGATTTTCTCTTCCTGAAAACACTCACGCACATGAGGCCGCGTGGACTGTAGGGCTGGCTCGGCTTCCGATTCGGCACTCTGCCGATTACATCTCTCTTCTAGGCAACCCTGTCTGAGAGATTTCTCACATTCCTTCTCATCACACCTTCTGTGATCGGACTGAGTCATGGCACAGTGCTTTCTAGACCAACCGACTGACAACAACACACCATAACACGACAAGTCCTCACCAACTGCTTTCACAAAGTCCTTACAGAATGCTTTTTGCTTCACAGGCTGACTTACCATTCGCTATGCTTCACCCTGGTTTCAGACTCTAGGCATGACTCATTCGTTTACACCATGCCGGATGCTTTGTTAAGAGCGTTATAGTTCCCGCACGCTGTCTGGCAGTGGCGGGCACGTCGGCTGTCTAGATTTCTTGAACTTTTCAGATTTTGCGCACCAAATTTGCGCTTTTGAAGGACGTAGGTGGGGGCAACTTGGCCTTTTGAAAAGCGGGCTGCCGGGTCCTACCTTTCACTATATCGTAACTGCTCACGTTACTTGACGCTTGCTTAGAGATATGATTTTCGCGCTCGTGTGTGACATGCAAGCAACAATCATAACGCTGAACTATATGACCTGATGTATGTATACCTGTGTTACCGACGATGCACATTATCGATGACCGGTGACTGGTTGCCGCTAAAATGGTAATGGGAGTGTTACTCTCGTTTCTCGGCATATGTTCCCCTAATTCAAAGTTTCATCTTTATCGAATATACCCTAAATATCTGAGCAAGCACTGCTACCCGAGCAAGGGCCCCCTTCCCTTTTTAGGGAGATTCCAAATATGCATATTTAACTGTAACTGTTTTTCCGGCTTTATTCCCCGAGTTAATTCACACAACTCGGGAGGATGAAACCGTCGTATGCGTACGTATTCAAAAGCACTTCATTAGAAGCAAGAGTGTGCATTCTTCAATCCTAATTGATATGTGGGGTTTAACGTCCTAAAACCACCATATATGAACGTTCTTCAATCTTAGCGGCTTTTCCGTACCGTCTTCAATTTTGATCTATTACAAAGCTTGCCCTCACCCCTTTCGAAATCTTGACAATATTATTCAATTTGTAAGAAGCGGGTCTGCCCCGGAATGAACAGTAGTTTTCTTTCCCCACCTTTGCTGCTACAGGACAACAGTTGCACTAGAATGTGCCATTACAACCAGTAATATTGTAGAATTACAATGTTTATAGTATTGCTATAGTGCGTCACCATGTCATTGCACATAGACACCAAAAGTACTTAGAGTGAAGGAATAAAGGCGCGTAACGTTACATCACTGAATTAACCATGAGCTTCCTGTTTCAGTCCTAATTTTAATAATAAGCTTGACGCTTGGGCGCTACCGTAGCGTGTTATAAGTTACCATTAGGTGATTTCCAGCCAACTTGAACTCGAAGAAAGTTTGTGGTAAAACGTTTTTGCGAGTTACAACGGGCAATTATGATCGTCGCGGACAGTCACGCTTTCGTTTTCTGCCGATCTTTGTCCCCACAGGTGAAAGCTGACGGTGCCAGCCTGCCTCAAGAGCCATTGGCGGCGACTCTGGGCCCACATTTTCTTCCGAACATTGCCATTGTAGCAGCTGCGAGAGTGGGCTTGGAGGAAACTGTACTGGACGATTACTGGCTCCCACAGCTGCGCGGGCACATAGGCTACCACGTCGACGGCAACTTTTTGGTCAGCTCGACGTACCTGTCTCGAACCAGCCTTTTCGCGCATGCCTCCCTCAACCACAAGGTTCAGCGATGTGAGGAACTTGCACACTTCGTATATTAGACAAGCAAGCGAACCAGCAGGCTATATCAAATAGCATCCCTTGTGTCACTATTGTGTTCTTGTAGCAGATTGATGGTCAGTATTTAGTCGATTGACGGTCAGTATTTAGTCGCACTAGCATTCTCAGCCAGCACGAGTTCTTGTGTACTGAACTGATTACGCAAAGCAGCCAAGTACTTAACAAGTGTATTACTGCTTGACTCATTATTCGGGCAACTGTTTGTTGATATTAGCTCGATTAAGAATCAATCAGACATGAATTATTGTTCGTTTAAGGATGACGATCACCACATGCATGGTCGTCTTTAAATGTCAAAAGTGTCTGCACCATTGCTCACAGATTTCGAAAAGTGTACCTTGCTACGTCATAAAATAGGCCAGTTTAGGGTCATAGTTTATCACCACACTTATGTCAATCAACCATATAAAGCTGTGATTTTGTAAGTTGTAAACTATTCCCCACTCTTGTTGACCGGGCTCGTACTCACAAAGCTCTGGGAACATAAGTAGGCGTGTATTTGGCCCCCTTCTTACTAATATTCGCAGCACAAAGGTTAGTTTTCATAAGATTCTTGCGTCATTGTTGTCTGTCGATAGCGCACCAGAATATTATTATTCCCATTCTGCTATAACATAAGTTGCAGCAATAGAATAGTCAACTCAAGGTCTCCATCTAATTCCCTCCGCGTGCGTTGCAGAGAGCACAGTGGGGAAACGGCTTAACGATTATTGTGTTTGTATACGCTGCATCGGTGTAAAATCGGCCCTTTCCGCTTGCTGCAGCGGCAAGATACGCGACAATGGGCGCACTGATTCTGCGCTCAATTTTCGATTCTGACGCCAAGTATTTCCCAGAGTGGGCTCCCAGCTACGTCGACCTGTGCTTCGCCGCTTCGGCGTCGTTGGTGCTGGGTCGACCGGTGGAACCGATGTGGGCCAAGAAGTTTGTGCGGGCACGCTGGTCAGCGCAGCTCGCTTGGCTGTTACAGTTCAAGCGAGACGTCGAAGAAGCCAGCGATAACAACGAAGCCCCTTCTGCCGCGGCCTATAGGGTGATGAAGGAAGCAGCAGCTGACCGGAAGATTGGTCTGCACAGAATCTTTTTCCGCATGCTGTGTTTCCTGGAGTGCGGAGAGCCCGACGGTAAGGACGTGTGCAACGACATGGCCCGTTCTGACCGGCGCTTTTTGGAGGCGTTCCACTGTGACGCCAGTTCCGCTCAGTGGCCAGGAAGTTGTGACTGTGACGGCATGAACCACTGCGAAACACACTTTCCAGGCAGATGGGATGTTCAGCCCAGTGGGGTTTGAATGACACTCCGTCATCATATTTTTTGCTGCCGACGTTTGCAGCTTTGCACTGACTCAAATTATTAAGCGAATATGCACTCGTTCAACATTTTTCTATTGATAATGGGTTCATAAAGATCTCTTCTTCATAAATTAGGATGTAATTATTATTCCTGATCCATATGAAACGCATGTCGCACTATGCTTTAGTCCGTGTCACGTAAGGGTGCATTGATTGATTACGTGTGCTGTATCTATGATTCGAAACGACAAGCAGCCGAAGCCCGCACGTAAAAAATTACGGGGCATTATGTGACTGCTTCAGTTTCTCCTTTTGCGGTGTATTTAGCGTTGTAACGGACCAGGTTGGTCAATGAGAGTGCCAGTGTCTTCACATACTGCGGTGCACTTAAAATCATTTCTCGATGACAATAAGTGAATTCAAGTCCTGGTAAAAGGAAATGTCTGTCTGACGATAAGCACAAGCGGCTGCGACCGACCGCGCCGCTTAGTCCATGCCCCATCTACGATCCAACACGTACGGCGACGATTCAGGAGACAGAGAGAGGCACTAGTTCTCGGCGCACCCAGGCGGCGACGAGCACGAGCCGCCGCGGCCCTCCGCGCCCTCCGCTACGCGGTGTACATGTCCCTACCAACGATCCGACACGAATGATGACGATCAGCATACAAAGAGAGGCATTCGTTACCCGGGCAGCCAGGCACAGCCCGCGCAGCAGCCAATCGGAGAGTAGCGGTAAAGTGCCATCTAGAATATCCTCACAAAACTGCACTTTGTATGTACGTCTATGAGACAGTGCCATGTATTATACTGTTCAGGAGATACTTCCGGTTACGCCTGACGCTGGACAATGTAAGACTAAGAGAAGCTTCGCTGATAAAACTGCAACAAGTTTTCAGTGGGTAATTTATAGATGCAGGCCAAGCCACACGCACATTACTTAAAACCATTAGAATTAGGAAAAACCAGCAAAAAATGGTCTAAGGTTATATAGTGAGACTTCTTTAAAAAGATGAAAAAATGTGGGCGTATCAAACGCTTTGAAACATATTTTCGTGAACGGTATGATCTAAGAAATAGTGTGCGCTAAAAAACTGCAGGGCTTCTGTGTCTTTGCAGCGTTGGCGCGTGCTGATGGCGCATGCACAAGCATGGTATTCAAGTATTGCTCACTACATCTCCCAAGAGGCAAAGATTCTAAAAAGAACAATTTAAGTGACTTGATTAAAGTTACTATGGTCGCGCAGTGAATCCGGTTGTCGTGTCGTCCGCAGGGATCTGCATAACTGAGGAATCAGGACTTGTTTAGGAACTAAAACTTGTAGCCGGGAAAAACACCAAGGCCTAGCTGATTCCAATTACACAGAACCCGAAGATTGAAGTTCGACCATAGAGTAGCCAAGTAACACATCACTGTAGTATTGAAGCAGCCAAGTACAACCGCAGTATACTACAGGAAATCACGAGGTCGACCGTCTTCGCTGTGGTTTGGTCTTGAGTGTCCTAGCGCAAACTGCGTACTTTTTTCTCATAACATTCGGTGGAAAGTAGTGAGGTTTGCTAAGTGTCAGTGGCAGATACCTGTTGGGGTAGTTCTATAGAGCTTTACGGTGCTTTAGTGGTTTGGATGTGAATAGCCTGGTGCGTCCAATTTTTAGCACGTTCCAATGAAGAGCCGCTAGAGACCACCCTTCAGGGTTGTTATTCGCACCTTCTTAGTGGGGTAGAGATGAATAGTAGAGCTAGCCTAGTTTCTATGTCAGACACCTAGTAGCAGCTGTGCTACGCTATGCAGGGATTAATCTCGACATTGAATAGCTGCTGAGTTAAGAGTACTACTTCTGTTGGAGAAAGGTTTTAAAGATAAGGAACCCCTATTTCACATACCTATTTAGAAACGACTGCCACGATGCCGACATCTCAGATGGTGGTGTAGCTATCATAGTTGTCATAGATGGTGGTGTAGCTATCATAGTTTTTATACAGCTGGGCCTATGGCCTTTGAACGCCACTCGGGGATGCGTTCATTGGTAGAATGCTCTGACGCGATAGCCTTAAAGAGATCGTTTCGCAGAAATTCTGGTGTCAGTACCAGTGTCATTGTGATCGAAAAATAGTCATCTTTGCTTAACCGTAAAATCGAGAAAGGTGCAAATATGTATAAACAATGGCGGCATATACACGGGGTGAATGATGGAGATTGGGGCGAAGCATCCGTCTATCTATTCGTTCTTGCTTCCGTCCGTCCATGCGACCGTCTGTGTGACCATCCACCCGTCCTTGCGTGCGGTTGTTCGTGCATCCGCACGTCCATCCGTGCGTCCGCCCCTGCTTTCGTCCATGCATCCGCCCCTGCATCCGTCCATGCGTTCATCCATCTGTGCAGCTATTGGTGCGTCCCTCCATGCATCTGTCGGTGTGTCCGCTCGTCCATCTAGTCAACACTCCAAGTATCACCATCTCGCATCTTTTCATCACGAGAGATGGCACACGCACACCTTCTTACGGCTTGCGCTTCTTGTTTACTTCCTACCTTTAACCACCTCGAGTTCATGGTATATGCTAGTTCACTGTATTCATGGCACTGCGGCTCAATGCTCGCTAAACCTTTCTAAGACCAAGGAGGTAGCGCCCAGCGAGTATAACGTAGCAACCCTTTCTTGTCAGATAGTGCTCAGTGTACATGCCAATGGCTGCCAACGGGGAATGAGAGATAGGATAATTCGACTTTTAGTTAACGCGCACGCTGCGATTTTTATGTTTTTCAACAACGCACAGGAGAAATCTCCCACCGGCACCACCTTGCAGGTGAAAGCGTAAGACTGGTTACGCACTACGACGAGGGACGAACGGGTGCCGCTTTAAGGAGCTTCACCCCTAAAGAAACCTCTGAGTCCAAATGGGGATCAATCCCGGGTCATTTACGTGGCAAGCGAGTATTCTACCACACAGCCACGCATCTGCTAGTGAATAATATGAAAACAACTTCCTGTTCTTGGAAATGCAGTGAAAGCAACCCGGGTTTCACAAATGCATGCGTCCTGTTTACTTGCTTCACAATACAACATTTAATATTGCAGTAAGGATGCGTGGTACAAGCGTGCATCGCCATCGGAGGTCAGAATATCTATTACTGTGATGACTTCAAGGGGTCGTGAAAATCTCACTCTAAAGCGACAATGTGAAGCCACCGGCGTCCACACGCACTAACTAGGTGACGTCATCACAAGTAATGCCTTGCCTATCGAGGAACGTGGAACTCTTCGGTACTTGCGAGTGCGTGCAACTGATACACTCATCAGCGTTTTTGTCATACGCAATCGGTGCTAACTTGAATTCTGACGTCATATTAAGCAGCGCCATTGTGGGACGCGGACCGCGTATGGCAGACGCCGATGAGCGCCTCTTGCACGTGCTCGATATGCCATAGAGTTTCGCGTTCCTCGATAGGCAACTGAGCGTCTATGCAGGTCCACTAGGGCTGATGACACAGTTAGTGCATGTGGCTGCTGATAGTGCGGCATCGTCGTTGTAAAATGACTGTTTCACGACTTCTTTCATGCGTTAAAGGGTCACTCACCAGGCCCCGTAGCGAATTTTAGTTAGACACTGGAAGTTGTTGGGTGTCCGATGAGGAACGTTTTGCCGCAAAAATTTTTCGAATCGGTTCATTACGAGCGGAGAGAACGATTTGTTTTGAAGCGGCGCCAAACGAGGGTGAGAGGAGGTGAGATCGAAACCCTTGCCACTCCTCCGCGTAGCCTTCGCAAGCCAAATCTCTTCTCCGCCCTCTCCAGCATCCAACTATGTTGTGTCGTATGCCCAAACAAGTCCAACACCCGAGCACGCGAGCAGCGTTGCTTTGTTGACCAGCGTTATTTTGTGGTCTTCTGGATGTTTCTGCGGGATTGTTTGGAAACGCTGGCTTAGACGCGGTAGAGTAGATGAGCACAATGAGTGTGCGAACGCGTAGGAGCGTTCCAGAGCTAACCTAGACCATTACATGTGGGGGTGTACTCAAAACCCAGCACCCAATTCTCTACACAATAATAGAAAGGAGCAATGGGAGGCTGCTGTGTGCAGCTCGGTGCCCGAGGTCCAGGACCAGATCTTGGATTGGGCCAAGAAGGTAGCGGATACCTACGCTGGGTAGGCTCCTCTGACACTCCACCATCGCACCTTTCCCTCTTGGGATGAATAAAGTTTTTCTCCTCCTCCTCCATGGCGGTCATCTGCTCAATGCGCTGACCGCGGGGACACGAACGCATGCGAAACGCTGGCACATTAGCCCCGCATCTCGTAGCATTTCACGGGAAAAATGAAAGAAAAACGCGCACATTTTTTATCGTGTCTCATTATTTATTTCAAGTTTTATTAATCTCTTAAAGCAACAAATACATAAACTACGTATGTTGCGTTAAATAATTTTACCATCTCACGTTGTATACTGTTGACAACGTCAGAGCAGAGTCGCCTACGTAGAGGACCAACGTCACTGCATTGCCGTTTACGTAGGGCCATTCCTACGCCTACGTCATGCCCTCATTTTCTACGCGTGCGTCGGCAGAGGGGAGTGGGATCAGTTTTCATCTTGAAATTTGACCCATTTCCGCGGCGCGTAGCGTTGCAAAGTTTGTCAGACGTGATCATGGACACCTCGTCTACGCATTGCGGTTGTCAGCTCAAAATTGTCAAACCTGGTGAGTGGCCCTTTAGAGCTAGTCACCTGCTGAAGACACGCGTTGCCACGCCGTTACTCTTCCGGGTACTGGGTGCATAGCAAGTTCGAAAAGACTTGATGCACTAAGCGTTTCAAGTACGTGCTAGGCACCGGATAACGCTTTCGTGTTCAACTCTTAAAGTGATGTGTAACGGTCTCCGAATTTTTCAGTTCAGCTATGTTTTCTTGCATACATTGCACTCAGGTATCACCTCAACGAGAACCAATTCTCTAGCCTCGTCTACAACAGGGGCACCTGAACAAAGAGACGATCGACAAGTGTGCACAACACAGACACAAGAAGAGGAAAACGTTAGGAATTTATGGAAATCAGAACTTTTTATTTCGGTAGGTCCTCCATGAATTTCATTGTATTTGTACACGTACAAAATTAAAAAGCATGCACATAAAGTAGCTAGAATGCTGCTAAATCACATATCTACATAAAATTACTACATTTCCTTTTTTCAAAAGCACTGCTGTTTTTTATCAACTTGCGCATGACCTATGCTTACCCTAACATTCAAGTGTTGCATTCCTGTCTAGCCACCGGCATTATTCACCACTACCCTGTAGTGGGTCAGCGCTATGGGACAAGAAGCAAGTCAGGAGCACGCAAGCAATGTCCGCCTCATCATCGCGCTCCAACAAGGTAAATTAGGTCACGAATTTGCGTTTGAATTTTCGAGAGCAAGGCTTGCCGTCTACACATTAGCAGTACTATCACGTCAATAGAAGAGGCTTCTGTCACGTCAATGGAAGAGGCTTCTAGTTTCTACGTAGGTTGAGCAGCGCAGATCCATAAACTACGCAAGCCTGACGAGGCTAAGATAAGGCCGACGCTCTACGGTTCCGAAAGCAATACCCCTCTGTTTGGTTAGCACCATGCTCCGTGTATATTATTTCAGGTACATTTATTTCTTCACAATTCCAAGAAGAGGCACTCTTTTTTATTGTAACAATTAGTATAACTGGTCGATACGCGCCGTGAAGTAAACTTTACTGAGAATTGTGCTTGCCTGAGCTCACTGTTGGCACTTAGCAAGGGGGCTCCAACCAGCTACTTCGACGAGAACGCAAAGACACATCAGTGGAGTGTCATCTGTCTGTCCCCGTCCAAATAGTTGGCTGGAGCACCCTCGATATATATTAAACTTTACGTCTTGCGCATTGCTTCATTGCGCAGCATTGGGTGCATGTTATAACAAAAAACTTCGTCGCCCGCTTTTTATAGCCTCAGCAAAAACACATTCAAAGCTTTCTTTCTACTTTGCAACTTTCCCAAGCAACGGCTGTGGCGCTACCACCATTTTTTGAAACATATCTCTACACTTCAGAAAGACGACGGTGGTAAAGCCGACCCAGCGAAAAAGGGCCCATCTACGACAGTGAAGAAAACTGCTTCGTCATCCTCGGTCACTGCGGCCGCGCCCGTGCGCCTGTGTAAGCTGGTACGCCGACCAGACTTTGACGGCTACGGTTTCGGCATACTTGTCGACGAGAAGAGTAAGCTGGCCACCGTGACCACCGTGGAAAAGGGAGGACCCGCCGAGGCTGGAGGACTTCACGCCAAAGACTGCATTGTACAGGTGAACACATCCTGAACTGCAGAAAATAAGGGATCGGTGATGTGACGTAATTATATAATTCCAGAGGTTTATCAGTGAAGATTGACAAAATAATTGGAGGTGACCGTAATCCTCGACTTAGGCTTCTAGGCACTGACACGCCGCCGTTCCTGTATCCTGGTATACTCTTGGGTTCCCTTCAAGTTTCGTTCAATGATAATTGGAAGGAGCAGCTATTCAATTCCTTTTGACTCGGAACTGCAATAAACACGGGTCGAGCTAATATTACGGCGTAAACGCCTAGAGACGTGAAGTTTCTTGCGGAGCAGTCGTTATGTACCACCCAGGGGAGCTCTACGTAAATTCAAAAACAAGTGCCAAGATGAAACTAAGAAAACACGAGGAGGTGTTGATAAACGTGGCATATGACAGATATGATAAAGGAGCGCGATTTATTGCATGATAGGGTATAATAAACCACCCACGTAACTAATGCAAGTTAAAGGAATGACGGTAAGTTTAAATAGAAAATGTTGAGATGAACACACCGTTTCTTATCGGGTGAAATTAAAAATTGAGGTTTTGTGGGTACATATTAGTATGAGCCTTAATGTTACATGCTGCAATGCACACAGATAATTAGCAGTTTTTCAAAGGGCGTAAGTGGATTACTATGTACACGGCTAAGAGTTACCAGTAGGGTTGGGAGGGCAGCGAGTGAGAGTCCTGGCCCACTTACGACCATTGACTCATCAGTTGGCCCCATTTGACTAATCGAGTGTATCAGAGCAGTGCATGAGATAAGGAGTGACATTACCGTATTGCGTGCGCCTTGCCTACCACTTGTATCACCACGAGAGTGGTGCAAGCGCGCGATTTGTGTCAGTAAGTTGACACGTGTCCTTGAAAAAAAAACCACATAGAGTGACTTTCACATACCTTGGGCTAGTCAGCCTTCGGTGTTTTGCTGGAGTGCTTGATACAGTCAGTGAGACAGACAGCACTTACAAATTAGAAACGACGCATGTCTGTGAGACCCACAAGTAGGTGGCGCAGGGGTTTAGGGAGAGTGGAAGAGAGGAGCGTAAGTTAGAAGCTAGCTTGCCGAAGACTTGAGTACCCAAAACACCATGACGAGACCCATGCCGGAGGCAACTCTTTAAACAACAACAACAACAACAACAACAACAACAATAACAATAATAACAACAACAACAACAATAACAACAACAATAACAATAATAACAACAACAACAATAACAACAACAATAACAATAACAATAACAACAACAATAACAACAACAATAACAATAATAATAATAATAACAACAACGGATGCCTAATGGCCATGCAGTGGCACATTGAGCCCATTTTCCCCCTCCCCCTTCCTTGAAACTTTCTTTAGTCATGGCATACAGAGCAATATAATTTACCATTACAAAAAGGTGACCCTCCTTCCCCCTTCCCCCGCGGCAAAAAACTTCTGCCTATGATGTGTCTATTAGAATCAAGCCGAGTGCCTCCCACATCGGAGGCTGACCCTCTAGCCTCTCGAGCAGCGCGAAAACTTGAGCAGCACATAGTCACATCTTGTTGGCGTCGTTCACTACAGTACTTTAGTGGGTGCACCCCCTCACCACTGCCACCGCCGATATCACAAGTTTGTGCAAATTAGCTCTCTCCACTGGGGCTCATCCAGGTGAACGGGGAGAGCGTGATCGGCTACAGCCAACGGGACGTGGTGGACCGCATTAAGTCGTCAACTAAGGAGGTGCGTCTCCTGGTGACGAACAAGGAAACCGTGGCCACGTACAAAGAGCGTGGCATGAGTTTCTCTAGCGACGCGCCGGGTATTTTCCGGCCAAGCTCCGCCACGTCGATACCGCTCAAGGGTAAGACGGCCAAGGAGAAAAGCTCCAAGGTAGGTTTTACGAAACCCTTCCGCTGAGTCCTCGGAGCCAGTCGTGAGCGCTGATGAATATGTGCGAGAAGCATTAAAGGGACACTAAAATCAACTATTAAGTCGACATTGATTGTTGAAATGGCGGTCCAGAAACCCCGTAGTGTTACTTTTGTGCCAAGGAAAAGCCTATTTTGAAATAAAATCACGTTTTAGTGGTCCACGACGAGTTACAGCCCTACAAGTTACCCGCCTCAAGAAGTGATTGATTGATTGATTTGTGGGGTTTAACGTCCCAAAACCACCGTTCTATTATGAGAGACGTCGTAGTGGAGGACTCCGGAAATTTTGACCACCTGGGGTTCTTTAACGTGCACCGAAATCTGAGTACATGGGCCTACACCATTTCTGCCTCCTTCGGAAATGCAGCCGCCACAGCCGGGATTCGATCCCGCGACCTGCGGGTCAGCAGCCGAGTACCTTAGCCACTAGACCACCGTGGCGGGGCCGCATCAAGAAGCGGACCGGCCGGTCCGTCTCACGTCATTGTTGCCATGCACAACGTTGTCCAGCTTTACTGCGTTAGCAGCGGCAGACCGAAAGCATCGGGAACGACAGCAGCAAAAACGGCCATTGATCGATTTCACTCCATTGGCTCTGATATTGCTGACACTTTTGTTACACTGCGCTCCGATAGATGGCACCACCTGTCCCGTGTAAACATGCGAAACTTGAATTTTCGAACCACTCACGCAATTCCTCATACTAACTTCCGGCGCTTCTTTTTTTCCACGAATCAAGCAGAAACGAACAAGCAGCATTTTATTGCGTCTCTTGATGCACAGAAAGTTCTTTATTTAGTGCAGTTAGATCAATTACTAGTGATTGATTGTAGGCGGTCTGTCTGATGTCATCGAGATCATTTTGAAGATTTCCTTCTGCGGCGCTTGTGTTCTTGTGCATTTACCTTAATTTCTTGATACGTAGGATGCTGTTGTTGATATTATTGTCGTTTTAGGTGTTGCCATATATTGAGCTTTTACTCTGACTTGAATTTTTATTGGAATTTATTGTCCCTTTATCGCAATTAACGAAAATAAGAATATGTGTAAAAAATGCTGCCAGCCCATTTTGTGTGTTGGTGAAGAGTTTCACGTGTTGAAGCGAAGGACCAATTATGATGCGGTGCCGCAATACCATGTTTTGATGCCATAATGATCAAACGTGCTCAAGTGTCATTGTGCTGTGCTTGTAAGGAGACCTAGAACATGCTCTGCAAAGTGTGCAAATTTGTAGTATTCACGATTTAAACACGAAAACTTGTGCTAGGTTATGCGCGTGCTTTCGTTTACAGCTTGTACAGTTGGCGTCGTAGGGGCATAGTGTGGTCCGAGCACTTTGATCCGAACCAACATTACTCTTAACGGCCGGATTGGCTGCGAGCGGATTAGGTTAACAAGAGGTAAAGTGACGTCACGTTTTTAATTCTTTTATGTTGAAGATTGACCGCGTGTACAGTGTGCACTTCACGAGTGCTGTATATCTAAGCTTGTTATGTCAATAAGTAATAGTGGGTTATGAACATAATAGGCATGAAGATGGACGCTATTGTAGTCTGAAATATGTCGGTGGCAAAACATCGGACGCATTTTATTGATTACTGTGGTTACGCGTTACTTGGGAAACGCTTCTGTCGCAGCAGCACCGTTGTGAGGCATGATACAAATTAAAATCGTTGTGGGAGCTGAAACTCTGTTTTGAAAGGCTAAAAAAAGCTAAAAATTGGCATGGTAAAGGACGTGCGCAGGTGCTTTTCTTCATGCTCTTTGTGTACTCTCTCATCATCGCTGTAGAACCTAAGCTATTTTCCCTCTTAATATTTTGTGGATGCTTAGATGGGCAACTGTTTTGCAGATTGGAAAACAACTTCGACGAGTATGTGCTTAATGTGCTTTAGGTGTGTGCAGTGATCGGTTAATATGGCCATTGGGCACCTTCGTTCATTCTGCACTTACAGTCCCAAATACCCCGAGGCGCCACATGAGCTTGCACTCATTGCATGAACGCGCCATGTAGCGTAATCTGAAACTTTAAGAGCCGTGCTATGTTCTGTGTATCGTCGTCGTTTTGTGTATTAGATCGTGGCTTTGACGCCAGAAACTGCTGCTACTACTACTACTACATATTACTAGTACTACTAAAAATAACAATATAAGAGCAATAGTAATAATAGTATTTTTATATTACTATTACTATATTATTATTATTAATGTTGTTGTTATTATTATTATTATTATTATTATTATTATTATTATTATTATTATTATTATTATTATTATTATTATTATTATTATTATTATTATTATTATTATTATTATTATTATTATTATTATTATTATTATTCAGTGTAACTTAACCAAGGCTCATTTAATTTCGTAGGTAACGCCCAGCAAGTATGGTTGCCTGTTAAAATCTCACATCTGACTACGCACGCCGTTACAAATATATGTACTGTAAATTGAAAGCGTTAAGAGTGTGCCAGCGCAAAAAGGACAAACTCAATTCGTCTTGAAACTTTCGCAGCCACCATCACCGATGCGCTCCAGGAGAGGCAGCCTTATTATACCCATAGAGGAGCCACCTGGAAGCGACAGCAGTGATGAATTCATCCTGTATGGCAAGGAGGCCAAAGCCACAAAGGTGCCTAGACCACCGGCGAAAAATGCTAAGCCTCTGGCTTCCCTGGGACCGGTGGCTACTATGTCTGAACCTGAGCAAAATCTGCTGCAAAAGCACAAGCAAGCTCGCACGGCGGCTGAACAGAACACCGACCAAGGTCGTGGCAGTGCATCACAACCGAGCAACGCTGGACGCAGAAATATTGAAGCGCCGGAGATCCCCCTGAACCAGCCATCCACAACCACTGGCCGCCGTCGCGGTAACACTAGCAGGCATCAGGTCCGTTGGCTTTCGGTCAGGTCTCCCGAAAGCACTATTGGTTCACCGCCAATATCTAATTCACCGCAAGGAAACGACTACGAAGCTTATCTTGACGGATACATGGCAGACGCCGAGGACCCCTTTGCATGGCCCTCGGAAAGCTACTTTCCGGTCGCCCCGACCCCTTTCTCAGCCTCGTACGGGGCACATCCAACCTTCCCGAGTCAGTACGAAGTCCCGCCCTACGACCCTTACAATGTCCTCGCGGCGTACCACCCACTAGACTTTTACTGGCCACAGATGGCACCCTACCAAGGGGCCCTTATGCCGGTTACGTCGGGGCCGTTCTACGGGTACACCAGCACGTACGCACCGGGATACTCAGATTTTTTCGCGCTTTACCCGGGCTATGCTAGTTCCGAGCCACTCCATGAGGCAAGCCATGAGTCCGATCGGCGCGAAAGGCAGCGGGTGGTTCGAGAACCACAACAAAGGCCAGGCTCTGCAGCATCTACGTCGTCGTTGCAGGCGTCGAGTTCCAAGTCGACCAAGAGTGTTGCTTCTCGGCCTTCGGTGAAGTCTAAAGACAACGACAAGAAGGCCGAAAGCTCAACGCTCGGCGAAAAACAAGGCCAGAAAAAAATGGACAAGAACACGGTCAAGAAGCCCTAGCGTTTACACACTCATGGATTCCACAATGCATGGGTTAAATCTTTTTTTACGTTTTTTTTGTGACTCGGGAGAATTCGTAGATGAGCGAATGATATAGAACGAAGAGTGCGTGATAGCAGCTGTGGATGTCTAATGACTTTTTTTTATGCACGGCAAATACGAACAGTAAGGTTTTCCTTGTATGAAGAATACATCCCGTACCCACAGCGTCCCTGTGAGGTTAACGTTGCCACATGTGTGCAAGGTACCGTAAGTAGCGATGATGGCGTAGTGGTTAGAGTCATAGAGTTTCCTAATATACTCTAGAGGAAACTCTGGCACTAGTGTTTAGGGGAGCTGCAATGCATGGCGCTTCAGCGAGCATGGGAATGTTAGGTAGCACACACATTTGTCTAATTTTCGTACTTCTGGCCTGCTTCTGGCTCCGTGTGTGTTCGTGTGGCTTGGAGCTGTTTTTTTTCAGGAAAACATAAATTAGCAAATGTTCACCATTAGCACTTCACAACCTTATTCGTTTAGGCTTACCATTTCGAATCAGGTCACAAAGTTCAAAACGGTTCGCTCTTTCCTTCAAAAAAAAAAACCGTAACCACCAATGCACGAAGCCGCAAGTACGATTCGCCACCCGCAAGCACCCATCCTTCCCATGGTCGCCGAACGATCGCAGCGCCAAAGTTAACTTTAGTTAATTAAAAAAAACTTTATCGTTAGAGTATCAGCCTCAAGTGCAGGAGTCCCATGGTTGGTTTGCCGGTGCCGAGTAATTCACCGCTGGACTAAAAAACGTTATCTGCGTGATGATGAAGTGGCATTCTACTTTTGTTGGGGAACGAAGCGTGTTGAGCTGTGTCTTATAGCATGATAAAATAGTTAAGTAACAACCAGTAATCACACAATGGCAATTCTTTAACCAGGCGTCAAACAACACGGAATACGTAACGAGTAGGCCATTTAAAGCTTTCAACTCGTCAGAAAGAGCTCACCGAAAATCTTTAATCGACCACCGCATGAATAAAGTGCACATAATTTCTTGAAATTGCATAGCGGGTACCTTGCTTCACTGAAGATTGACAAAAAATATATTAGGGGGTGCTTCCCGACTTGAAAGAAATTATGATTTATGGCCTAGTGGGTACCTTGCAAGTGTTCTAACATTGGTAGCCCCAAGAGAGTTTACAACTTGTTCTATAAATGCTACTCCTCCAGGTTTCGCTGACTGTGCAGCGCTATCCGCACAGGCCTGGATTTTTTTTTTTTTTGCACCAGAGTGACTTATCACTGGTACTAAATGAATATTTTGCTAAGCACTACAAGTTTGAATGGTTTTAATACTATCAATCAGCGATTCAAATAATTTTATTGAACTCATTTATTGAGGAAATCCAGAATGGCCACCTGGACATTTTAATAGAAAAATGCACCAACAATACCGCCAATCTTGTGCATTAGGTGTAAGACATAGCCAGAAGACAAGAGAAACTACGGCTCTCAAGACTCGCCTAACATCTAAATGGAAAACTTTAGACTACGCTTGAGTTTTGCCTTAGATAGCAGAACGCGATAGCTTCATGCGGCTTTGTGCGTGCCTCTTTCTCATTCGTAAGCCTGGCTTCGGTTGTCGGTGCATGGCTCAGCCGTGACGTGTACGGAAAGGATTGCTTGTGCGTGTAGCATGTAGCATTGGCTGTTTCCAAGTATCCCCGAATGACTGTTGCAGATACAGCTTTTAAGAGCCCACTACACCACAAATATTTCCGTTTCGAACCAAGGATGGGCCCACTACGCATCTGTAACGCAACACCCGAACCTACGCAGTTGACTTCTTTGTTGATTTTTATTTATTTATTTCTAAATACCACAATCCATCAGTTGAAAGACATTGGCAGGGTGGGCAAAAATGTTCGAGAATAAGTACATAATAATGAAAACACAATAAACCTTACAATGTGAGTATACAAGGCGAAGGTTCAAAAACGCTTATTTCAACAAATGCTTCGAGTAACATTACACATAACAACGTAACACGTAAAATACGGGTTACATACTAACACAATAATTACAATAAAACAAATAATACAATGCAAGGCGTAGTGGTGGTTTAGGCGATACTGTTTTTAAACAATGACAGTTTATTGCGTAAAACACCTTTTGTCAGGCTATTCCAGTCAATAATAGTTCTAGGGAAGAACGAATACTTGTAGCAGTTAATCCGTGAACGTAAAGCATTTCTCGTTTTACTATGTCGCTTGCGAGTTACGTAGCCGGAAGAATACCGGAGGATGCCTGCAACGTCAACATTTAAATGACCTATTTATTAATTGATAGAAAAACTTAAGCCGGCAAGTGCGGTTTATGTCCTTCTGCAGATGATGCTTCTGCAGATGAGGTTGAATAAATATAGGGGAGCGCTTTGTAAAGGGTGCACATATAAAACACCCAATCGTTGCGTAATTCACACGACGATAGTTATAGCGCGAGAACAAAACGACGACACAGAGATAAGAACGACACAAAGGACACTATCGTCATGCCATACCAACTAGCCCAAGACCGGGAGCGTTACTATGCTTATGCTAGGCATTATCACCTGAGTTAAACAAAACAGTTTTCGTTAAATGACATTCATACATAACGAGCGTATACTCGACGCCCCGCCGCGGTGGTCCACTGGCTAAGGTACTCGGCTGCTGACCCGCAGGTCGCGGGTTCAAATCCCGGCTGCGGCGGCTGCATTTTCGATGGAGGCGGAAACGTTGTAGGCCCGTGTGCTCAGATTTGGGCGCACGTTAAAGAACCCCAGGTGGTCGAAATTTCCGGAGCCCTCCACTACGGCGTCTCTCAATCATATGGTGGCTTTGGGACGTTAAACCCCCCAAATCAATCATCAATCAGCGTACACTCGACAATAACGTAGCCCATGTACTAAACACTTTTTTAGCTATATTCTTTACTGAGCTCTGCACACAGCTTCCTGAATGCTCTTACCTCACTCACCAGTGTCATATATGATGGTTAAAGCAAATGGTAATGATGAACAAAATGACACGCTTATGTTAGAGTCTTCCACTCACTTCTACTTGAAACTGCTAAACAATAATGAACCCGTAACCAGTATGCTCTTATATGTTGTATGTTTAATCAATCGCTGTCATTTTGAGAGGTGCCTCAAGACTGCAAGGTAGGCAAGGTAATTGCAGCACCGAAAAAAAAAAGGCTCATCACTTCACCGGTGTCTGTTCCAAACTTGTGGATCACATCATTTACTCTCAGGTGGTAAAGTTTCTAGCATCCTGTAATTTTTCAATCATAATCAACATGCTTCTGAAAAGGGCGTGCCTTGCGAGACTGAATTCGCCCTTTTCGTCCATGAAATATCCTGTTACATTGATCGAAATATACCCGTTGATTCCCTCTTGCTAGACTTTCAAACGGTGTTTGACAAGGTTCCTCATAAACGGCTTTTCCTAAAACTTTCTAAGACTTTTCCAATTATATCTTCATCCTCCTGTTTACAATTGACTCTGTTATTTTTTTATCTAACCGTTAGCAAGTTGTATAAGCTAACCAACACTACTCTTTATCCCCTGTTTACCTGTTTACTGCAGCGAGCCACAAGGCATGCCAAAGTCAACTGATTTGGGAGTGTTGATTTTTTCTAATATACATGAATGATTTACCTAACTGTTGTACTTCTAAAATCCTTTTGTTTGCTGATGACTGTGTAATTTATCGTCCTATACTTAACAACGCTAACATCCTAACCTCCCGCAGGTCACGGGATTTAATTCCGGCGGTGACGGCTGCATTGTCGATGGGGGCGAAAATTATGTAGGTCTGTGTGCTCAAGTTTGGGTGCACGTTAATGAACCCCTTGTGGTTGTAATTTATCGAGCTCTCCACTACGGTGTCTCGTATAATCATATGGTGGTTTTGGGACGTTAAACCCTACATATCAATCGATCAATCATCCTCACCTCACAGTCTGACCTTTCTCCGTTAAAATCGTGGTGCAGCAAGATGATTATGTCTCTAAACGTGAACAAAACATCCATTCCAAATGTTCATAGTCGTCAATAATTATTTTAACTAAAAAATAGGTGCAGCTTCATCATACAAACAACTTGGTGTTAACTTAACCATTATCTTTACTTGGTTTGTTCTGATCTCTAACGTCACAATCTCGGCTAATCGCGTACTTCAATATCTGTGCCGTAAACAGGAGCCTTTTTGCTCCCCCGATAATACAATATTAGCATGCTTAACACTTGTTTGACCAAAACTTGATGAGGCTTGCTATCTTTGAAACCCACGTCCAGCTAACCTCTCATCATCGCTGTAATCTATGCGAAATCGTGCAGCTATGTTTGTTTTTTCGGACTATTCTTATCAAATCAGTGTCGCCGAACTTAACGTCATTTCTTCATCTTCAAACCATCGAGCAGCATCGGTAAACTGAAAAATATATGCCTCTTTGATAAGCTTCATCACCTTCTGCGTCAACAGGCTCATATCGAACCCCTTGCACAGTTCTTCATCCCGTCACAACCACCGAAAACCAGTTTATACCCTTGCAGCCTGCACTACCACCCACATAAAATCATTTTTCGTTCAGACTGCAAAGGACTGGAATGGTCTCCCTGTCGACGTGGTGAACCACTTCAGCAATACATCTATTAAAGGCATATATTGAAGTCACCATGCTCTAGTTATGCCCACCCCTCATGTAATACCCCTGACGGGGCATTTAACGTACTAGTAAATAAATAAACAAATAAATAAAATAAATAAATAAATACGCTGTATTTTTTACAAAGCAGTTTTAAGAAATATTTCACTCTGTGTTTGAACAACGGCCGGCCACGCAAACGGCCCGTATTCAACCCTCACAAGGATCAGTATATATTTATTATTTATTTTATTTGCATCTCTCCCAATTACTGGGTCAGGTACAAAATGATGATCTTTCGCTCACAGCCGATGATACCGACACCAAGGTGGACGCTGACACCCGATTTCCTGCGAAATGCGCTGTTTCACACGTTCGCGTTAAAACGCTGGAATACGTAGTGCCGAACTCCAGCCTATAATAGTTTGACTAAACTTGATGTTTGTACTTTGTATAACAAAGTGGTTGCCGCTGCAACCAGCTGTGTAAAATCATCAAGAACACTTTCAACCTTACAGAAGCAAACACGAATCCTCGCCGAATACCCTTTTTAAAGTAAAGACCCCGTATCGAAAAGAACGCTGTATCGGAGCCGGCTTTATCGACTGTGAGCGAAAAAGCCATCACTATCCGTGACTGAAAAATTCACAGGGCGGGAAAAAAACAGAACATTGCACTCCCATGGTTGAATTAAAATCAGGCTCTTTGCGTGACAGGCAGGCAGACTGCATACTGATATTGTGTTACGTGCATGTGTGGTTGTGTCTTCACGGCTGATCAAAGAAAAACAAAGCTCTATGAGGATAGAGCCAAATAAAGTAAAGCTATTGCATTCAACTTCTAAATGCGAAGATGAAGCGTCGTCTATGTGTATTGCACTACAACTATAAAAGCACGCATTAACCTTCATTAACATATCATACAGACAAGTTCGTTAATAAACAACCTTTTATCTCTAACGTTAAGGGATGAACCCGGGTGCTATAAACATAAAAATCTAAAGTGACATCGTGCTAATATAGTTTGTATAGGATGAATTTACTAGTGCAAAAATACGAACAAGAGTTGCCGTTTCACGCTAATAAGTCTCTAATCAACATCAGCCAACGCACCTAAGTAGCAGTTTTAGCTAAGTTTAATTATATAATATCGTTCTGCAGGGCATACAGTCATCCCTGGCGTCACATCAAGTGAGCTATGTACACACAAAAAAACGGTAGGAAGGGTAAAATGAAAGCTTGCGATAAAAAATCTGTAAACAGTGGTTGTGTCGAGCTAACGTTTTCGCAAACAGACTTGTCTTCTCCAAGGCAAGAGCACAACTTCGTAATATACAAAAGTATTAAGCAAAGCGCTATTTCAAGCTTGTCAATAGCTGGTAGTTCCGTAAGGAAGGTTACTCACATTTGGTTAATAACTCAGAAACAGATGCCTTGTCAAAAACAAAGTAGGGCATTTTGACACTGCCTAATCCTTGCAAATAAATTGTTAGCAATTTAATGTCACAATAGCGTATCCAACGTGGGCCTTGTCACTAACCCGTATAAACCAGTTTGTGTTGAAGTTGGTTAAATTAAGTTCATCAATTCACTCAGAAAAGCCAGTAACACTTGAAGATTATAAGCAACGTAACACAAAGCAGAACTGCTATACATAGACTTATTTTCTGCTCTATGAGTACTTTTCATGAATATTGAAAAGAAAAGCAGCACAAATAATTACAAAATTCGTGGTTCCCAAATATAATCGTTAAAACGTGCGCTAATATCAGTATCAAATGCTACAAGTACGCCAACACCAAGCAGGTAAAGAATGAATTATCATTTGTAGTGAAAAAAGGTTGTCGGCATGTAAACATAACGCCCCACACATGACAATATGTAACTACGAAATAGAAAAAAAAAATATTAAAAAAACGCGATAAGTGTCGTAATCACAGTTCTCGCGAGCACGTCCTGCACGTTGAAGGCTCTTTCAGGGCTCGAAATTCTGAAGCAAACCCCCGCCACTTGTTCCGAAGACTTCACTGACACGCTGTCTTCTTGTCGCGTCTGCTGTATTCTAACGTTGACGCTGATCGTCTCGTGCCAATCATCGGCGAAGGCAACGACGAGCCCTCGCTGCCAGTCCTCAGCGTCCTGTGCAGCGCAGCGTCGTCCGTGGTGGTCCGGACGCGTGCAACCACGGGTGTTACGAGCAGCGAGTCCAGGGAACTGCCGAACGAGCTCCACGGCAGGTTGGACGTGTCGACGGACTTTGAGATGTATAAAAATGTCATATGGGTTACATTCGCGTCATCTGTTTACGAAAGCGCAAATGGCGAGGTTCTTAAGCGCACTATTTCTCCAAGCAGTTAGCCAAACTACCTCAGTAACGAACTCTATTGCCTGACGAATCAACTGCAGCCAAAAAAAATTTTGAATTTTTTCAGTACCAGCCAAGTTTTGGGGATTTGTCGATCGCTCTAAGCACTTACCCTCTCACTGCGTGCCATCGGGCTGAAAGCTAAAGGTGATATGAGGATGATCAGAAACGACCAACAAACTGCGCACCCTACATACGCACGTGTCACGTGCATAGCTAAGGGAGGGGGGAGAGTTCAAGCCCCTGCCGCCATAATTTTTCGTTTTGTTTGCATATATGCCTATACATGCCAACATATAAACGCACGCAGGAACATACATAACGTAACTGACGCCACCCCGAGAAAAAAAATTCTGGCTACTCTGCTGGCTCGCGTCCACAACTTTTTGAACACTTTGCGGATTTACTTGAGCCCATGGCTCACTTTTTGTGTCATCACGAGCATGCTTGGTGGTGCACGATGCGTCAACACTGGGGCACACCCCAATCGCCGTGGTAACTGAAGCATGTGTAAAAATAAATCGAGCATTTGAGGAGTGTTTAACCACTGGACAATATTCGCCGTCTTCCTCGCGTATTTTATACTATAGCGTTGATATATACACCGGTCTCCGAGCATCCCGGTAACAAACGGAGCACCCATGTTCAGCGTGACGAAGCATTCTTGACAGGGAAGAAGCGAGCGAAGAAATCGTGAGCGAACCAGATGACGAGTATAGTTTTGTGGCAGAAATGCTATCCAAATACTACATTTTTTTTCTAAGATTGTTTACAGCTGTAATGTTTAAGTAAGCCGATATGGTACCCATGTGCTTTTGGGTGTCATCAATAATATTGTGTCTAACAAAAAAAACAAGTTCTTCAGGTTAACGTTCATTCCTTTTGAATATGAAGAAAAAGTCTCGTGTAGAATAAAGCTGACGCGCCATCGACGGGTCTGTTTACAGTGAATAGTTGCGATGTGTGTATACTATATCAGTGTTAGAGCTCACTTAAACGAAGAACCAAGAAACTATCAACATAGTTAACCAAAATAAAGCTAATTAGTTATCGAAAGGGCAGATGCCTTTCTTTTAGATAGCTGGCAAAATGGGGTCCTTGACTGAAGAGATCTCAATCATGCGTTTCCTTCTACGTGACATTTGAGATTCACTTCGACAGAGTGACTATGAAACCCCGGAGAAAAAAAGTAGTGAAAAATTATTGACACAATACCTTATGCCGTCACCTAATACGACTTGAAGGTTAAAGCTATCTTCTTTTCTTGTAGGCCAGTTTATTGGATCTCTAACTTCACCCTTCAAAAGCTTTCTGCATCTCTATGTGGTTTGGCATGGCCTCCTATGTGCTTCACCTGATTTCACACTGCCTCCTTGACTGGCCCACCATTGAACAAGTGACAAAGATATGTGAACACGTCATCAGGTGAGGCCACGTGAAGTGACGCCACAAAAACACCCAACACTTCGCGGATGAGTGAAATCGTTCTGTGATGTGATCATTCTGATAAACCATGCTGCCGGCCACGCTGCTGGACGCTGACGTCGCTGACGGATGATTTTCGAGTCTGGGGAGGTACGCGAGGCCTCAGTTGTTTAACATTGCGCTGTAATAACATATGTTCTGATAAGCCATCATATTACATTACGTGGAACAGGGTAGTGTTCAGATCAAATGCTATAAGTTTAGGAATCGCCTCGAGGCGTCAGTGAAAAATAGCGCCGAATTGTTTCAAGAAACGGTGCTTTACATGCTACGCCGATGATGTAGCGAGAAGCTGCAGTTGGATTCATCCTTTGCAAATAACGGTTATACGTGGTTGACCCACTGGCTGGTGTTATACGCAGAGACTTGACTCACCTGGGTTGGTATGGATGGCCCGTGTTCACCTTCGTAGTACACCACCGTCAGAGAAGACGTGGTTGGCTCGGCCGGGAAAACCACGTGCCTGGCGACTGCCTCTGCACCCCGAGGTCGCTTGCGCCTTCTCGTAGATGTGGACAGCGCCGACGGCAGATCACTCTTGCTTCCAGACTGCAGCATCGAAGAAGCGGTAAGGCCATCCAATCAAGTGTACACGGCAAAGCAGCGCACCACAACTGCTTCGTAGAACTAAGAAATAATTTTTGGGATTACACGTCCCAAAACCATGAAAGGTAATCTAAGTGTATGCGGCTCTAGCCTTTGACCTTCAGGGAAATGCGGCCGGGATTGAATCCCGCGGAAGGCAAGAAGGAAAGGTCGTTTTCTGGCACACGAAAACAGCTTTACAAACGAGTAAAGCGTTGGAAAAAACTCGTTTGGTATGCAGTACTAACTAAGCTGTTCAAAACCATAGGGTTGTGTCATGACCAGGACATGATTTTGAGGAACACTGTATTTCAGGGCTTGAATTAATTATATAACGTGATTTTCTTAACATGCACCCATTAATCTGAGTACTAGATTGTTATCCATTACGTGCACAAAAAATGCGACCATCGGGATCGGGGACCGAGTCCACAATCACGACTGAAGCGCCGACCGTCCAGTCATTTAAAAGGGTGCCAGTTCCACGTACCTTGAACTTGCAAATGTGTAGATAGCTGCAAGCTGATGGCAGCAAGCAGTGCAAAAAAAAAAGAAGACAGAAACACCGGAAGAAATGACGACAACAGGATACTGCCGATTTGTCTGACATTTCACATGAGTTTAATGCGCAAGGATATGGCCATGCTTTTTTTTTTGCTGGCAATAATCACGACCAATGCAACTGATGCATACGTTCCATTCAAAGAACAGTTTACTCCCAACGTTTACCCCAAGAGAGCCGGGGACCAGTAGCAGGCCATTATGAGAACACGCAATCGCTTTATACATTGCGCAGATTGTTTTCTATCAGACACGCCCAAAGTTAAGGCAGGGGAGGACTGGAATAGAACATCTGCTACCACCTACAATCTAACAGACAATACTGCCCGCGCCTGTTATCATACAGCCACGTGTTAAGAAAATTGCCAGATTTTGCGTGACGTCAATGAGTCTAAAGCTCTAGATAACTAAGGAGCTATCTCCTTAGTTATCTAGAGATTACTTAAGGAGTCTGAACTGCTTGTACTTGTTGAGTGCAGCTTGTCACGTTTTTGCTGCTTGGGGCACGAGTATACGGCACCTAAGCCTGATTGATTGATTGATTTGTGGGGTTTAACGTCCCAAAACCACCATATGATTATGAGAGACGCCGTAGTGGAGGGCTCCGGAAATTTCGACCACCTGGGGTTCTTTAACGTGCACCCAAATCTGAGTACAAGGGCCTACAACATTTCCGCCTCCATCGGAAATGCAGTCGCCACAGCCGGGATTTGATCCCGAGACCTGCGAGTCAGCAGCCGAGTACCTTATCCACTAGACCACCGCGGTGTGGCATCTAGAGAATAAACTAAGGAGTCTGCACTGCTTGTACTTGTTGAGTGCAGCTTGTCACGTTTTTGCTGCTTGTGACACGAGTATGCGGCACCTAGGCCTCATAGCACCATACGAAGGGCAAAGCCTCGTCCTTACTCACGCTCACCTCGCCCACGCTGGCGTTCATGAACTCTGGGTTATCCGGTGGTTCAGGCAACGGTGACGTTTCGCCGTGTTCCTGCGGGACCACGGATAACGCCAACAGCGTGCTCCGTAGGTGTGGGTACCTGACCTGCGCTTCCTCGCAGCTCAGCACTGGCCGCACGAAGGACTCGTCGGGTGCAGTGTGCAGGCCTCGCTGGTCGGTCAGTTGGTTGGTCATTTCCGAGGAATGGTCGTCGGCCGCTTGCGGCTCTCTCAAATCGCAAGTGTACGGGCTGCTGTCGCCAGACATGGCTCTATCTGGCTGCTTTTGCAAGCCCACCGAGTCCGTGTTTTGCGACGATGCTGCCTGATGAAGAGGCAAGGTTCCGTCAACCGAGCTTGCTTGTGACCAGACTACAAGCGTCGTTGTAGACTGCTTGCTGCCGTCGTAGCACTTCGTCCAACGCCTGGCGAAGTTCCTGTGGTGGTCATCGTTTAGGTGCCATCAACACGCGCAGCTGACAAGTAATAGATGCAGAGAGTGCAGATAATCAACGAAACGTCACTTATACACAACCTCTAAACACGAAGAAAGATTTCTTTGATTGAAGAGATAATTAGAAGTTATTCCAGTAAAGCAGGAGGTTTGGGGTAGAATTTAGTTGCTCAAAGGGTAAAGTAGACATTACATGCGTGAGATCTACATATACAGTAGTAAAGCATTGATTAGGTGCATACTGGTTGCCTCTGTCTTTTTATTTGTTTATTTATGTATTTATTCGTTTATTTATTCATTTATACACCCTAAAGGCCTGAAGGCATCACACAGGCGAGACAAAACTATGAAAAACTATGATTATGAAAACTATGAAAACTATGAATACTATGAAAACTATTAATACGAAATATGAATAAAGATAGTACCTGCAATATTTTTGTAGGAGCAATATAAATGTCCTACGAACTGAAAAAATGTGCAAATATTAGTACAGTTTTTCTGAGCATTTCTCTATTATCTGAATAATAGTATGAATGCGGTTGATTTTTGAGTAGCCTTTTCGAAATCCTGCTTGTTCCTTTGGATGATTGAATTCTAATGTGGTCATAATTTTGCTGGCAATCACCTTTGTAAATACCTTGAATACTATGGAGAGCAAGCTGATCGGCCTGTGATTCTTCAAGTCCTTGTCATCTCCTTTTTTATGTAATAAGATGACTAGTTTAACTAACTAGTGACTATCTAACTGGATAGGGCGACTAACTGGTATAGATGACTAGTTTTTCTAACACAATCTGTCCTCCATCTTTCCGCAGATCTGATGTTACCTGATCCTCAACAGCAGCTTTGTCTCTTTGCATGCTCTAACAAGGCTTTTATGACTTCTTCTATTATACTGGTGGGGTGTCATCTGGGTTACAGCTAGTTCTCACAGAATTAAGGTCAAGGTTGTCCCGGCTACTGTACAGATCACTGTAAATCTCCTCCGCTATTTTTAACTATCCTATCTATATTGGTAGTTATTTGCCCTTCTTTGTCCTTTAGTGTAAACATCCAATTTTTGCCTATCCCAAGTTTCCTCTTCACTGCTTTAACGCTTCCTCCGTTTTTCAGAGTGTGCTCGATTCTCTCCAGATTACGAGAAGGCATTTGATTCAGTAGAAATATCAGCAGTCATGCAGACACTTCCCAATCAGGGCGTCGATGAAGCATATATAAACATCCTGGAAGACATCTACTGAGGATCAACTGCTACCATAGTGCTTCATAAAGAAAGCAACAGAATACCAATCAAGAAAGGTGTAAGGCAGGGGGATACAATCTCCCCAATGCTATTTACCGCGTGTTTACAGGAGGTTTTCAGAGGCCTAGAATGGAAACAGTTAGGGATATAAGTTAATGGAGAGTACGTTAGTAACCTGCGTTTCGCCGGTGACTTTGCATGGCTGAGTAACTCGGGGGACGAATCGCAACTTGTTATTACGGAGTTAGACAAGGAGAGCAGTAAGGTGGGTCATAAAATTAAACTGCAGAAAACGAGACTTATGTACAACAACCTCTGAAGAGAGCCAGCGCTTCGAGAGAAGTAATAGTCCACTTCAAGTTGTAAAGGATTATGTCTACCGCAGAGCTCAACCACGAGATTGAAGTAACTAGAAGAATAAGAATGAGATGGAGGACATTTGGCAAGCACTCTCAAATTATGACAGGTAGATTACCACTATTCCTCAAGAGGAAGGTATACAACAGGTGTATCTTACCGGTACTTAGCTACTGAGCAGAAACCTGGAGACTTACAAAGAGGGTTCAGCTTAAACTGAGGACGACGCAGCGAGCAATGGAAAGAAAAACAGTAGGTGTAATCTTAAGAGACAGAAGAGAGTAGAGTGGATTAGGAAACAAACGGGAGTTAAGGGTATCATAGTTGACATCAAGAAGAAGAAAATGGAACATGGGCTGTGCATGTAGCGCGTAGACAGGTTAACCGCTGGTCATTAAAGGTAACTAACCGAATACCCAGAGAAGACAAGCGGGGTTAGCGGGAGAACAGAAGGTTATGTGTGCAGATGAGATTAAGAAGCTTGCGGGTATAAAGTGGCAGCAGCAAGCACAGGACCGAGGTGACTGACAGAAACATGGGAGAGGCCTTTGTCCTGCAGTGAACGTAGTCAAGCTGATGGTGATGACTAAATAGAGTTTTTAATTCAAACCTGTCAGACATTTGAAAACGCTCTAACAAAAGCTACCAAAGAACAACTGACACTGTTCTTTACAACAGAACTAAGCGGGGAAAAAGATAAGAAGGTACAATGTTACTTGTGTTGAAGCAAGAATAACATATCTCCTGAAGGTAGATAAATCTGTAAATATTGAAAACCGCAGTTATACAGACTTCTCGGATATATAAAAATACTTGAGCAATAAATACACATGAAACTGAATTGCAAATAGTAACAAAAGAATTAAGAATTGCACTTCAATGTGCAAACGTGTAGAGAAAAAAGAAAGCATGTCACTGGGTTCTAACCCGACTGCCGCGGCTGCATTTTAAGTGGAGGCGAACATGCACTAGGCCCGTGTGCTCAGATTTTGGTGCACGTTAAGTAAACCCCAGTGATCAAAACTCCAGGGGCTTACCACTACGTCGTCTCTCACAATCATATAGTGGTTTTAGGTCATTAAACCCTCATATCAATTATTCAATCAAAAAAGAAAACAAAAAGCGAAGGTGGAGCTTGACATAGAAAAATTTAGCGTTAAAGTGACATCTCAGGCTGTTTACGAATGCATTATGATGAGTTTTAACTCTAATATAATCAGGAAGCTGACTCCAGTAACGGATGGCTCGTAGTAGCGGAGTGTTGAAGAAAAGATCGATACCGGCGTAGATGGGCTCGACTTTACGTTGAGGATCAAATCGTGACGATGCACAGTGAGCTTCTTTGATATAAAGAGCAGTGCGTGATGGCGGATTGTGATAAATTTTATAAAAAAAAGAAAGAATTGTGACAAGCTTACGCGTTTCCAGAGGAACACGATCAATCAAAACATTTCATTTCTGTTATAGTTGATGTTCACTGGTAGTTTTAGTAATATACCAAACCAGTTTATTTTTAGAGATTCTAATTTATGAATAAGGTATGCCTGATGGGGGTTCATGATTAGTGATGCATATTCAATTTTCGAACGTACCAAAGTGTTGTAAGCAAGAAGATTAATGGTGTCGTTCTCTAAACTTAGGTTTCATTAAACAACGCCAAGTGTCCTAGATGCTTTGATAATCATGGCGTCTGTAGGGAGTGTTCCATGTCAAAACAGAGGACAAATGAACGTCCAAATACTAGATTGGCCTTCATGAGGTTATGGACGGGTTTTTTAATATGCCATAGGATAATACAGGGTTAGAATCGAATGCCTTCGGTGTTGCTTGACGTTAATTTCCGTTTGCCAATCTTCACACCATTTACCGAGTTTATCTAAGTCCAATTGTAAGTAGTGAGCATGTATAGCTCTGGTATTTTCTCTATAATTACGTAATATTATGCAAATTATCTCACCGTAGAAACTCATACCGTTATCAGAAGTATTGTTATAAATTAAAAACAGCATAAATCCGAGCACGGTATTCTGAGGGACACAGATTTGACATTGATGAAATGAGAAGGATTATTTACAAAAACTGATTGGTAGTAGCTTGGTAAAAAAGTGGTTATTCAATTAGTCAATCTCTTATTGATGTTGCAGCATTCAGTTTGTTTCGTGCTCTGAAAACTTTTGAAAAACCAGATGTGAAGAATCAGACGTGAGGAGGCCCACGTTAAAAGTGGCCCGCCGTAAATTAAGACACAAAATGTTCTTTCATATGGGGCGCGTAATTACTATGCTCCGGAGAGCGTATACAAATTAAATATGGTCGAATGGCCAAGTAGTACACTTGAAAATCACAGTCACTATTAGAACAAGCTTTTGGGTTCGATAGCACACCTATGAATGCATTTCATGGTCGTCAAGCGATGGCTTACACTCCTTGTACACTTTCAGTTTAACATGTGTCTACTCTTGAGTTACTAGCGTAATCGCAATGACATATTCCCAATTTCTAGAATCGAGAGATATAAATTATTCTTGAGTTACTAGCGTTATCACAATGACATACTGCCAATTTCTAAAATAAAGAGATATAAATTACTGCTCCTTTTTAGGCGCTGTGTACTAAGCTTGATGTTCCCAGGGTTAAATATATGGCAAAGGACAGCCAACCTGTGAACAAGGACGCAGATGCAGAACACGAACAGGATGATGAGCCCAGCGCCACAAACCAGCGTGATAGTGCTTATCCAGGGAGTCGCGGGACCTAGGAAGAGGAACCGCACGATTTACGTGAAGAATTACATGCTGTATAAACAAGGTAGGCAATGAATTGTGAAGACACGCCTTTGCGAGCAAATAGTAAGCAAGGTGTTCAGAGCCAGACGACTTATAAATCTTAAAAAGAACTGTAGTGATTGTGAGAAGCACACATTCGTATTCTGCTTCCCTTGGCATATGTTAAGTGAGGCAAATACTTAATTATTTACAAGTCAGTAACCACTACGTGGTCTGCGTCAAGCTTGTTAAAGGCCATCTAAAGTACAGGTTGAAACTATGAAAACTGATAAGAAATACAGGTTACTGTTTGGGTTGTATGAAAAGCCATATGTGTCTCAGGAGGCTGGCCGAAATTTGGATAGATGGTCCTATCCTCACGAAAGCCACTTCATCATCGTTCATCTGTTAATTTTCGAAAGGGCTGGGCAATACTGTCGTCGTGGGGCGTTTGTGTGGGTGCCACAGTAATTCAGACAGGAATATGACAAAATGAATACCCTGGTACTCTGTCCGAGAGGAACAGTGCGGTACGTTGTGTCACTGTCTAACCTTTTCAAAACTGGCCTAATGAGGCTCGTTTGACGTTGATATGTCCCCTTATCAAATGTCGGCCAGCTTGTCTAAGGCAGGCATTCCTGTAAAGTCTACGACATTTTCTAAACAACTCGACTCTCTTTCATGCAAGTATTATTTTGCATTTCGTAATGATTGTTTTTTATTGCACTTGCACTTCCCCGACTAAAACTCAAAGCGGCTTCCTTCCCTAACTCCTTTCGTTTCATCTCTTAACTGAGGCAGCATTATGATACCACTATTCATTTAACACCGCAGAGAGTTCGTGCAAAACGAACAACAAGTTTCCGCACAAAAGTAATACTTGTGACACTGGGACTGAGTTTGTAGGGTCCGGTAAGTTGTGGAGACAGCAGAACCAGCATGCTTTTGTACGGACATGTTAACAAAGTCCAGACCAGGAAATTTTATCTGGTTTCGCGGATACACTGCCCGAACAGTATAAACGGCTTGTTCTTACAAACGTTAAGCTACCGCCCGGCTTTGGATCTCCAGCGTCTGCCACTTTCATCAGCCACCATGCCTGAAGATTGCGCACAGTCTCCGCAGTCTTCCCAGTTCACACCATCTCTGCAGCTACAATACTTTTAATTCACCAAGTACGAGCGGATTTGTCAAGGTGGTGGTAGTGATTAGAGGAAAGAAAAAGACGCCTAATTTCTTCAGCCCAATTTGTAAAGATAAGTTACTGACAAGCTGTCCTTTCGTCCCAGTGAGAATGACAAACGCTAGCCGGAG
>WOVY01010898.1:0-15520 GCA_013436015.1 Rhipicephalus annulatus | reverse complement strand
TTACGATTACTATATAGGTGGATCAGCTAGGTTTTTCTAGGTGGATCAGATGTTTCAGAATTTGTTCGGTTTTTTGCTGAGGAATTGACTTTGCCGGTTAGAAAGCAGCGTTGTTTTTATCTCCTCTATCAGCTACTCTTCTTTCCATCGCGTCGCGAAGGCTAATAAGCGCGGTAAACTTGGCAAGGGCTTTACCATAGTCCTTGGCTTTATAAAGGTTCTTGTGACTCTCTGAATGCCTTCTAGCCTCATAAACCACTAAAATAAGCCCGAGCAACTTGTAATTTAACATAATGTTTAGAACAGTTCACGAGTTAAAAATACTTTATAGCGCAAAGACAAAACGCTGTACTCGACCAAATAAACCTGCACGGAGCCAAGTACGAACAATCACATGTTAGTTTGCGTTTGTTCGTAGAATTTTGGAGATATTTTTTTTTTTATATTGTATGTACAGCTCTCCCAACAGTCTGTTCTTGTAAGTTAACCGCTCGTTTTGATAAGATTGCCGACTTTAAACTTGCATGGTCTTTGCGACGCGATGGGAACGAATAGCCGATGTTAGAGAACAAAGAACTCCTCTCTCCTAGCCAATACGAAGAACCACAGTGCAGCATAGAGAACTGAAATTATAATGTAAATCTGTACATTGCAATGACGTTTGTAATCATCACTGTAGTGTCATGAAAACGACAACCTTTCTTCCCGACTTCCAACCCGCAGGTACATGTTGAACGCGATGAATCCTGACGCAAGACCATGCGCAGACTTCTACGACAGTGTGTGTGGGTGGTGGCGAGCGAAAAATCCCGACAGGCGTCCTTTTCTGGAGGAATACGTCGCGACCTTCAACCACCGCGTTGCCGACACCCTTGTGAACCAAGGCGACCTTCGACTCGGAAAACTCGAGCAGCGCACAAAGCCTCGATACTCAAATGGCCTTGTTCACGCCAGCTGCTTCAGGGCAACCAACGGACAAAGCGAGATGAGTGACACCTTCCGCTGTTCTCGAGGCGACGGGCAGGTGATATCTCGGCCTGGATGAATGTATCGAGCTTCACCGAGCTGCTAGATTTAGCAGTCAGCACGACCCTCAGGAGCGGCCTTCCATCTTTCGTTCGCGTAGAGTACTGGGCAAACCGGCACATTCCGCCTCGGCGTAGGACAATCATTGGCGTCGACTTTTGCTCGTGACTTTCACAAAGCGAGAATGTTTGTTGCGCGAACCCTATACGATCTCGGTATTCAGTCATCAGTGGCCTGGCCTAACTCTTCCACGCTCTTCGCCATCGACCTTGTCGTCGACAACGAGCAATCGAAGGGCAACGGCAAGATGTCGCCACCGTTGAAAAGTTTCAACGATCTTGCGTATATAGCAACTGAAATTGACTGGGAAGACTCCTTAGAACGGGGTCTGCCTTCCAGGTTCAGCAGTAATGCTCAGAGTGAGATGACGGTGCTGATAAGAGCCGCGGACGAAATTCGAAGTATCGTTTGTCACCTGAGGAAACTGCCGCTGCGACATGCCAGCATGTACTCCCTGGTTGTCTTGCTTGCGCAGGTGAGAGCATATTCAAATTTTTCTGTAAGATGTGATCAAGTGTGATGTGATGTCCTGTAGCATTTTCGAATCAGACTCAGAAAGCCATATAAGCTGGATGTATTATCATACCCTATGTTTTCATGCACGTTATGCGCGCAGGATGCATTATTTCTTGTGCGCCCGATTTGAGATTCCTGATTCCGATGAAAACACAAAAACAATGTGAAGGGAACGTCGGGTGCTTTTCTGGCGAAGTTCACCTATGAATAGTAGGGAATATTGATGGCTCCACCAATATAATCACACCACCAACATATTTTCGTTTTTATAAATTTTCTGTAATGGCTTATAACCAACCAGATTTAAAGGTGAACAGGTGGTTCTAAATTTCACAGTAAGGAAGAGTGTTTCGTATTTTCTGGGGGTAACGAGGAAAACATATGTTATCACAAGTTCCTAATCACATATTTTTCTCCGTCTCAAAAATCTGTCAGGCTAAATAGACAAAGCTTAACGCGAGAAACAGCGTGCCTACAGTCCATACATTCTTCGCACAATTGGAGAAGTAATCACATCTATGTCATTCCCTCAAGTCACTTGGCCTAACGAGCTTACAGGAATCCTTTCTGGTTCACACAAGAATTACGCGGTCAGGAATGTCTTCACATATTCTTTTTTATAATTATTTCTTCTTCGTACCTGGACACAGGTAATGAAGTACGCCCCGTACTTAGAAGAGTGGCCAGTGAGTTTCGTGGATGACGCAAGCGTGTCGAGGTGTCTCCACCTGACAGCCTCGACGTTCGGCCAGCTGTATCCACTCTGGGTGGCCAGGACATTTCAGAGTGAAGAGGAGGTCGCGTTGGTACGGGAGCTGTTCCAGGACATAACATCTGCGCTCCACAATGACAGCAAGGTTAACGCGGGTGTCCTGATTGATACAAACAAGCTCAGCAGTGCGCAGCTGGTCGTGTACGGTACGTATATGCTGTAGTAGACAGGCCTGTAGTGAGTGTCCAGTAAAGTATTTTTTTTTACGTAGCGACACTCGTCTACGATTGTCACGTGATTCTGAGCTTCCTTGGTTGAAATTTTGGCGCAAAAGTCAGAAAACGAAACTTCGACAGTAGTCTTCTGTCCTAGTTAATAACCTCCGGTGGCGACATTAGAGCAATGGAACTCTGACACGATAATTATCTCTCTCAACTAATTTAATTATTCAGATGAGTGTTTATTAGGCAGCCATTAAACTACAGCGCCGCTCTATATTACGAGTGCTTGCTTTTTTCGGAACAAGTGATAGTTCGCTTGCACCTTTAATTACAAATAACTGACCTTAGATTGAGAAGAGTTAGGGGATAGGAGTTAATGGAGAGTATCTGAGTAACCTGAGATTCATGAATGACATTGCTTTGATCAGTAACTCAGGGGACGAAACACAACTAATTATTACAGAACTGGACATGGAAAGTAGAAAAGTAGGTCTGAAGATTTATATGCACAAAACTAAAGTAATGTGTAACAGTCTCAGCAGAAAACAGCGCTTTGCGATAGGTGGAGAGATGGTGGAAGTTGTAAAGGAATGTGTCTACTTAGGACAAGTAGCAACCATGGAGCCGAGCCATGAGAGTGAAATAACTAGAAGAATAAGGATGGGTTGGGTAACAATCGGCAAGAATTCTCAAACGATCATTAGTAATCTGTCACTAACCCTCAAGAGGAAGGTTGCATCTTGCCAGTACTTACCTGCAGCCGGAGCAGAAACCTGGAGGCTTACTAAGAGGATTCGTCTTAAATTGAGGATGACGCGTCGAGCGATAGAAAGGAAAATTATAGTTGTTACATTAAGATTGAAAAAGAGGGTAGAGTGGGTCAGGGAACAAAACGGGGTTAAAGATATCATAGTTAAAATCAAGAAGAAGAAATGGAGATGGGCTGGGCACGTAGCATGTAGGCAGAATAACCACTGGTAATTAAGGGTAACTGACCGGATTCGCAGAAAAGGAAAACGCACGAAGGGGAGACAGAAAGTTAGGAGGGCCGATGAGATTATGAAGTTTGCAAATATAACGTGGGAACGGAAAGCACGAGACCGGGTTGATTGGCGGATATATTGCCCTGCGGTGAGCGCAATCAAGCTGATGATGAAGATGCTGATAGTTGCAGCTGTTGATAACGGCTACTGTGCGCCCCTGAATGGGTGGAAAGCTTTATGATCCTTTTATATATATAGTGCAGATAAGATCGCGTGCGTCGTGAGTAGTTGCGTTTATTTGAAAGAAACACATTGCCAGAACCTGTTAAAGAAAGGCACTTGGCGGGCAAATTCCAGAGCTGATGTATGGGTACACCTGGCAAAGGCGTTGAGTCAGAGGCGTCGGACAACCACACGAAAATATTTTTTCCACAAACGTTTCGACATAAGTACACTTGTTTGGTTGAAATCACAATACAGCTGCTACGGGTTTAGCAATAGTGAGAAAAAACGCTTATTCTTAATGCCCTCAAATGATAACTGAGGCGTTAGAAAATAATCAAGAACAACTAAGGTAATTTCATATTCACCTGCTTGTCCAGTCCAATAACTAGTGATTCCTTGGTGATTTTCTCTTCCGAAAACACTCACGCACATGAGGCCGCGTGGACTGTAGGGCTGGCTCGGCTTCCGATTCGGCACTCTGCCGATTACATTTCTCTTCTAGGCAACCCTGTCTGAGAGATTTCTCACATTCCTTCTCATCACACCTTCTGTGATCGGACTGAGTGATGGCACAGTGCTTTCTAGACCAACCGACTGACAACAACACACCATAACACGACAAGTCCTCACCAACTGCTTTCACAAAGTCCTTACAGAATACTTTTTGCTTCACAGGCTGACTTACCATTCGCTATGCTTCACCCTGGTTTCAGACTCTAGGCATGACTCATTCGTTTACACCATGCCGGATGCTTTGATAAGAGCGTTATAGTTCCCGCACGCTGTCTGGCAGTGGCGGGCACGTCGGCTGTCTAGATTTCTTGAACTTTTCAGATTTTGCGCACCAAATTTGTGCTTTTGAATGACGTAGGTGGGGGCAACTTGGCCTTTTGAAAAGCGGGCTGCCGGGTCCTACCTTTCACTATATCGTAACTGCTCACGTTACTTGACGCTTGCTTAGAGATATGATTTTCGCGCTCGTGTGTGACATGCAAGCAACAATCATAACGCTGAACTATATGACCTGATGTATGTATAAGTGTGTTACCGACGATGCACATTATCGATGACCGGTGACTGGTTGCCGCTAAAATGGTAATAGGAGTGTTACTCTCGTTTCTCGGCATATGTTCCCCTAATTCAAAGTTTCATCTTTATCGAATATACCCTAAATATCTGAGCAAGCAATGCTACCCGAGCAAGGGCCCCCTTCCCTTTTTAGGGAGATTTAAATATGAATATTTTCCCCTGTAACCGTTTTTGCGGTTTTATTTCCCCGAGTTTATTCACACAACTCCGGAGGATGAAACCGTCGTATGCGTACGTATTCAAAAGCACTTCATTAGAAGCAAGAGTGTGCATTCTTCAATCCTAATTGATATGTGGTGTTTAACGTCCTAAAACCACCATATATGAACGTTCTTCAATCTTAGCGGCTTTTCCGTACCGTCTTCAATTTTGATCTATTACAAAGCTTGCCCTCACCCCTTTCGAAATCTTGACAATATTATTCAATTCGTAAGAAGCGGGTCTGCCCCGGAATGAACAGTAGCTTTTTTTCCCCACCTTTGCTGCTACAGGACAACAGTTGCACTAGAATGTGCCATTACAACCAGTAATATTGTAGAATTACAATGTTTATAGTATTGCTATAGTGCGTCACCATGTCATTGCACATAGACACCAAAAGTACTTAGAGTGAAGGAATAAAGGCGCGTAACGTTACATCCCTGAATTAACCATGAGCTTCCTGTTTCAGTCCTAATTTTAATAATAAGCTTGACGCTTGGGCGCTACCGTAGCGTGTTATAAGTTACCATTAGGTGATTTCCAGCCAACTTGAACTCGAAGAAAGTTTGTGGTAAAGCGTTTTTGCGAGTTACAACGGGCAATTATGATCGTCGCGGACAGTCACGCTTTCGTTTTCTGCCGATCTTTGTCCCCACAGGTGAAGCTGACGGTGCCAGCCTGCCTCAAGAGCCATTGGCGGCGACTCTGGGCCCACATTTTCTTCCGAACATTGCCATTGTAGCAGCTGCGAGAGTGGGCTTGGAGGAAACTGTACTGGACGATTACTGGCTCCCACAGCTGCGCGGGCACATAGGCTACCACGTCGACGGCAACTTTTTGGTCAGCTCGACGTACCTGTCTCGAACCAGCCTTTTCGCGCATGCCTCCCTCAACCACAAGGTTCAGCGATGTGAGGAACTTGCACACTTCGTATATTAGACAAGCAAGCGAACCAGCAGGCTATATCGAATAGCATCCCTTGTGTCACTATTGTGTTCTTGTAGCAGATTGATGGTCAGTATTTAGTCGATTGACGGTCAGTATTTAGTCGCACTAGCATTCTCAGCCAGCACGAGTTCTTGTGTACTGAACTGATTACGCAAAGCAGCCAAGTACTTAACAAGTGTATTACTGCTTGACTCATTATTCGGGCAACTGTTTGTTGATATTAGCTTGATTAAGAATCAATCAGACATGAATTATTGTTCGTTTAAGGATGATGATCACCACATGCATGGTCGTCTTTAAATGTCAAAAGTGTCTGCACCATTGCTCACAGATTTCGAAAGTGTACCTTGCTACGTCATAAATAGGCCAGTTTAGGGTCATAGTTTATCACCACACTTATGTCAATCAACCATATAAAGCTGTGATTTTGTAAGTTGTAAACTATTCCCCACTCTTGTTGACCGGGCTCGTACTCACAAAGCTCTGGGAACATAAGTAGGCGTGTATTTGGCCCCCTTCTTACTAATATTCGCAGCACAAAGGTTAGTTTTCATAAGATTCTTGCGTCATTGTTGTCTGTCGATAGCGCACCAGAATATTATTATTCCCATTCTGCTATAACATAAGTTGCAGCAATAGAATAGTCAACTCAAGGTCTCCATCTAATTCCCTCCGCGTGCGTTGCAGAGAGCACAGTGGGGAAACGGCTTAACGATTATTGTGTTTGTATACGCTGCATCGGTGTAAAATCGGCCCTTTCCGCTTGCTGCAGCGGCAAGATACGCGACATTGGGCGCACTGATTCTGCGCTCAATTTTCGATTCTGACGCCAAGTATTTCCCAGAGTGGGCTCCCAGCTACGTCGACCTGTGCTTCGCCGCTTCGGCGTCGTTGGTGCTGGGTCGACCGGTGGAACCGATGTGGGCCAAGAAGTTTGTGCGGGCACGCTGGTCAGCGCAGCTCGCTTGGCTGTTACAGTTCAAGCGAGACGTCGAAGAAGCCAGCGATAACAACGAAGCCCCTTCTGCCGCGGCCTATAGGGTGATGAAGGAAGCAGCAGCTGACTGGAAGATTGGTCTGCACAGAATCTTTTTCCGCATGCTGTGTATCCTGGAGTGCGGAGAGCCCGACGGTAAGGACGTGTGCAACGACATGGCCCGTTCTGACCGGCGCTTTTTGGAGGCGTTCCACTGTGACGCCAGTTCCGCTCAGTGGCCAGGAAGTTGTGACTGTGACGGCATGAACCACTGCGAAACACACTTTCCAGGCAGATGGGATGTTCAGCCCAATGGGGTTTGAATGACACTACGTCATCATATTTTTTGCTGCCGACGTTTGCAGCTTTGCACTGACTCAAATTATTAAGCGAATGTGCACTCGTTCAACATTTTTCTAATGATAATGGGTTCATAAAGATCTCTTCTTCATAAATTAGGATGTAATTATTATTCCTGATCCATATGAAACGCATGTCGCACTATGCTTTAGTCCGTGTCACGTAAGGGTGCATTGATTGATTACATGTGCTGTATCTATGATTCGAAACGACAAGCAGCCGAAGCCCGCACGTAAAAAAATTACGGGGCATTATATGACTGCTTCAGTTTCTCCTTTTGCGGTGTATTTAGCGTTGTAACGGACCAGGTTGGTCAATGAGAGTGCCAGTGTCTTCACATACTGCGGTGCACTTAAAATCATTTCTCGATGACAATAAGTGAATTCAAGTCCTGGTAAAAGGAAATGTCTGTCTGACGATAAGCAAAAGCAGCCGCGACCGACCGCGCTGCTTAGTCCATGCCCCATCTACGATCCAACACGTACGGTGACGATTCAGGAGACAGAGAGAGGCACTAGTTCTCGGCGCACCCAGGCGGCGACGAGCACGAGCCGCCGCGGCCCTCCGCGCCCTCCGCTACGCTGTGTACATGTCCCACCACCGATCCGACACGTATGATGACGATCAGGATACAGAGAGAGGCATTCGTTCCCCGGGCAGCCAGGCACAGCCCGCGCAGCAGCCAATCGGAGAGTAGCGGTAAAGTGCCATCTAGAATATCCTCACAAAACTGCACTTTGTATGTACGTCTATGAGACAGTGCCATGTATTATACTGTTCAGGAGATACTTCCGGTTACGCCTGACGCTGGACAATGTAAGACTAAGAGAAGCTTCGCTGATAAAACTGCAACGAGTTTTCAGTGGGTAATTTATAGATGCAGGCCAAGCTCACGCACATTACTTAAAACCATTAGAATTAGGAAAAACCAGCAAAAATGGTCTAAGGTTATATAGTGAGACTTCTTTAAAAAGCTGAAAAAATGTGGGCGTATCAAACGCTTTGAAACATATTTTCGTGAACGGTATGATCTAAGAAATAGTGTGCGCTAAAAAACTGCAGGCTTCTGTGTCTTTGCAGCGTTGGCGCGTGCTGATGGCGCATGCACAAGCATGGTATTCAAGTATTGCTCACTACATCTCCCAAGAGGCAAAGATTCTAAAAAGAACAATTTAAGTGACTTGATTAAAGTTACTATAGTCGCGCAGTGAATCCGGTTGTCGTGTCGTCCGCAGGGATCTGCATAGCTGAGAAATCAGGACTTGTTTAGGAACTAAAACTTGTAGCCGGGAAAAACACCGACAAGGCCTAGCTGATTCCAATTACACAGAACCCGAAGATTGAAGTTCGACCATAGAGTAGCCAAGTAACACATCACTGTAGTATTGAAGCAGCCAAGTACAACCGCAGTATACTACAGGAAATCACGAGGTCGACCGTCTTCGCTGTGGTTTGGTCTTGAGTGTCCTAGCGCAAACTGCGTACTTTCTTCTCATAACATTCGGTGGAAAGTAGTGAGGTTTGCTAAGTGTCAGTGGCAGATACCTGTTGGGGTAGTTCTATAGAGCTTTACGGTGCTTTAGTGGGTTGGATGTGAATAGCCTGGTTCATCCAATTTTTAGCACGTTCCAATGAAGAGCCGCTAGAGACCTACCCTTCAGGGTTGTTATTCGCACCTTCTTAGTGGGGTAGAGATGAATAGTAGAGCTAGCCTAGTTTCTATGTCAGACACCTAGTAGCAGCTGTGCTACGCTATGCAGGGATTAATCTCGACATTGAATAGCTGCTGAGTTAAAAGTACTACTTCTGTTGGAGAAAGGTTTTAAAGATAAGGAACCCCTATTTCACATACCTATTTAGAAACGACTGCCACGATGCCGACGTCTCAGATGGTGGTGTAGCTATCATAGTTGTCATAGATGGCGGTGTAGCTATCATAGTTTTTATACAGCTGGGCCTATGGCCTTTGAACGCCACTCGGGGATGCGTTCATTGGTAGAATGCTCTAACGCGATAGCCTTAAAGAGATCGTTTCGCAGAAATTCTGGTGTCAGTGCCAGTGTCATTGTGATCGAATAATAGTCATCTTTGCTTAACCGTAAATTCGAGAAAGGTGCAAATATGTATAAACAATGGCGGCATATACACGGGGTGAATGATGGAGATTGGGGCGAAGCATCCGTCTATCTATTCGTTCTTGCTTCCGTCCGTCCATGCGACCGTCTGTGTGACCATCCACCCGTCCTTGCGTGCGGTTGTTCGTGCATCCGCACGTCCATCCGTGCGTCCGCCCCTGCTTTCGTCCATGCATCCGCCCCTGCATCCGTCCATGCGTTCATCCATCTGTGCAGCTATCGGTGCGTCCCTCCATGCATCTGTCGGTGTGTCCGCTCGTCCATCTAGTCAACACTCCAAGGATCACCATCTCGCATCTTTTCATCACGAGAGATGGCACACGCACACCTTCTTACGGCGTGCGCTTCTTGTTTACTTCCTACCTTTAACCACCTCGAGTTCATGGTTTATGCTAGTTCACTGTATTCATGGCACTGCGGCTCAATGCTCGCTAAACCTTTCTAAGACCAAGGAGGTAGCGCCCAGCGAGTATAACGTAGCAACCCTTTCTTGTCAGATAGTGCTCAGTGTACATGCCAATGGCTGCCAACGGGGAATGAGAGATAGGATAATTCGACTTTTAGTTAACGCGCACGCTGCGAATTTTTATGTTTTTCAACAACGCACAGGAGAAATCTCCCACGGGCACCACCTTGCAGGTGAAAGCGTAAGACTGGTTACGCACTACGACGAGGGACGAACGGGTGCCGCTTTAAGGAGGTTCACCCCTAAAGAAACCTCTGAGTCCAAATGGGGATCAATCCCGGGTCATTTACGTGGCAAGCGAGTATTCTACCACACAGCCACGCATCTGCTAGTGAATAATATGAAAACAACTTCCTGTTCTTGGAAATGCAGCGAAAGCAACCCGGGTTTCACAAATGCATGCGTCCTGTTTACTTGCTTCACAATACAACATTTAATATTGCAGTAATGATGCGTGGTACAAGCGTGCATCGCCATCGGAGGTCAGAATATGTATTACTGTGATGACTTCAAGGGGTCGTGAAAATCTCACTCTAAAGCGACAGTGTGAAGCCACCGGCGTCCACACGCACTAACTAGGTGACGTCATCACAAGTAATGCTTTGCCTATCGAGGAACGCGGAGCTCTTCGGTACTTGCGAGTGCGTGCAACTGATACACTCATCAGTGTTTTTGTCATACGCAATCGGTGCTAACTTGAATTCTGACGTCATATAAGCAGCAGCCATTTTGGGACGCGGACCAGCGTATGGCCGTCACCCCCGGAAGCTTTTCAGGCCTGCGCGTCACGTGACGTGACGTCGACGACGTCACATCGCGCCGGCCGGCCGGCCGCCCTTCGCTGGGTGGCTGCGCCAGCCGCGAGCGCCCTTCACGCCTACCGACTCGGGCGAGGTGCCTTGACACCATGTCCGCACGATTTATCAAGGTATCGATTGATTGTATGGTTTTAACGCGCCGACGCAACGCAGGCGATGAAGCGCGCCGTAGGGGAGGGCTCAGGATCAAGTTTGACTACCTGGGAATCTTTATTGTGTGCCGAAATCTCGTACACACGGGCGTTTTTGCTTTTCGCCTCCATCAGAAATGCGGCCGCCGCAGCCGGGTATCGAAACCGCGCCCTAGTGCTCAGCAGCGCTACGCCTTAGCCACTGAGCCACCGTTGCGGGGGAACTTATCAAGGTATCAAGAAATAATGAATATCGTGAATGGAATAATGCGTATTTATTTATCACAGCCAGACGCCGTCTGTACAAATATCACAGGTGCACATTGTTCTCGGTCCAGGCAGACGACAGGCAACACAAGATGTTGCCCTTAATGCTGAAAATATGCCAAAAGTACAAAACACAATATCTTGCCACATAAAACTCAGAAAACAAAACAGATTGTAACAGCAAAAACATCCCCGAGCTTTGGAACAGAAAAAGCACACTTTCATTTAAATTGTAGGTTAGAGGAAAACATACCATTCGTTATCATAGTAGCAGTAGCAACACAAGGTATCAGGTTCAAACACTTGCCAAAAAATACAATACAAAAGAACACTGGTGACTAAATTGTGGTCCACAGCATGATAAATGACAGAAAGAAAGTAATTGTACTGCCACAGGTAGGTGCATTTCCTAGAGAAAAAATCAAACAAAAATCTAAGAAAAAAACAAATCACAGTGCACAACATGTCTGTACACAGAGTGCACAAGGAAAGTGTACACAGCTTAGGTACCAAAACGGACTGTACAACTGCTACAGTGGGCACCGAGGCAGTTCGAGTTAAAAAAAAAGAAAAAAGTACAGCACTTTTAAAAGCTAACAACTTGTAAAGAGATACAAAACTGGAAACAAGGCTCATTTTACATAAGGCAGAAGTATACCAAGGAAATCAAGTCATGACATGCAATCAAATACACTCTGTGCAGTTTCACAAGAATAAATGTGAAGAGAAAGACGCGACACTTCGAAAATTACTTTCCAAGAAAAATTCGGGCCTTTCTATTTTTCGCCTTCTGATCTTTTTCAATGCGTAAAAGATCGTTCCTTTGCTTGCACAAGTTGTTGAGCATTATATTTGCTGCACAGTTTGCAACCAATGTGATGAGGAGCTCGTAGGTGTGCCCGTTTTCACACGTATCTATGTCCTCAAGCCTTGGCAGAGAGTCCAGTGTAAGTTGCCGAACGACATTCTTTGGTTCAGCCCATGGAGAAACTGGGTAGAGGTACTTTCCGTCATGAGCTTTCTAACTACAACCTCTGTGTACATAACTACTGTGATTACAAGAGCAGAAGGAAATTTGAGGCACCCCGATCCAGTGTGCGATTAAAGAATGGGTGTCCTCTCCTGTTTCGGCCGTATTTCGGGTAACGACCAATTGCCTCTGGCAGCTTTCACACTTGAGAACTTTCATTGCAGCGTGTGCACAATACCCACCAACATAACCAATCACCGGCATTTGTGCTCTGAGCTCATCAAGGTCAGCATCGCTAACATGAACACTAAAAGAAGTGCCCGCATCCCTGACACTGTCCGTCTCTTCGATGCCTCTGAGATCATCGTTGCTCATCCTTGGAAGGGCATTTTGAAGGCGAATCCTTCCCTCGGTTTCGCAAAGCTGGCGAACAGATATGTGATACTGCCCACCAGCCATCTGCCTGTACTGTCCAAAGCGACTCTCGAGGGTATCCGTCTGGACTTTCCCTAGCAGAATATACTTAAAGTGAAGCTCACTAACGCAGTACTTCACCAATGCCAAAAGGGATTGAGCAGAGAGCCTCAAGGCACTCAATGTCTCCTGGTGTAAGTACTCCGGTGTCGTGCCTATAAAATTCCCACACATCGAGCCATGTGATAAAAGCGCTTAGAAAGCTTGCCTTTGGGTCATCTGTGTGGTTTGACATGGGCTCTTCGTAAACATTACGGTGATGGAAGCCCTTACTAGGTGTCTTTACATTGACAATGCTCCACCAACGAAGAATTATTTTGATGAACTCGGCGGTTGCTGTAGCATGTTGAAAATCAGTATGACCCTTGCGAGCGGCCAGGGCTTCGGCTACGTATGGATTAAAAACCTGCAGTACGAGTTTGACGTCCTGTCGTTCAAAGCTGCTTGGATTTAGAGCTTTTGACGTCAAGCCATACCCAGACTTCAGAAGCAGGGGTGACTCCCCTTTATGCAAATCTCTCAAATGCTTAAATGAAGCAGTCATCTTGCATTCGGGATGAACTTCATTGTTCGAAAGCTCGAAGCGTGGGTAGAAAAAGCAAGTTCCAGCATTTTTCTGGTTGAGCCAGTTATTTCTTATGCATTTAAATAGATGTACAGCATCCACCACGTAAAATAACGGCCGATCTGGGTCTGCCGGATGCGGGTAAACAGGGCTAAGCTTTGGTTCTGGCAGAAACATCTTCATTGCCTTCCTGTTCAGCGAGTTATTGTCACAGACAACGGCTATGACCCTGTATCCAATTTCTTCTAAGCCCAAGATCACCTTCTTCAGCATGCAATGAAGATCTTCACCCTGTAAGGTTTTTACCGGAAGAATGTGCGCCACCTCCTTGAATGCGCTCAGCAAACTTTGTATCATAAACACGTGCACCGATGTGGCCGCTTCGTTGGAGTTAAACTGCTGCACCACATATGTTCCCACCTTTGTAATCTAAACAAGGTTTGATATAAATCTCGTCAAGCATCAGCGTCACAGTGTGTTCATGTGCCTGCAGATGTTTGAATCTCTGAGACACATACTGAAGGAAAGTGTCGTCAGAAGAATCAACTTGTGGGCACATTTGAATAGACGAGCACACATTTCTAATAGTGCTTGGGTGGGGCAAAGTTAGTGCACCTGTGCTTCTCAGGAACTTGTAGGCATGTGGTGATATTGTACGCAAGATGCATGCAAAGACCATCACCTGTGCGCTATACTGAATGCGCTTTGCAGAAAGGAGTAGTAGCTGCTCCTTCATAAAGTTCACCGTCTCTTTCTTGCCTTCATCAATGCTGGCTTCCATTTGTCCAGAAGGGAATGTATTGCTTGAGCCAGGTGGCGATAAGTGCAGCGCTCCTCAGACAGCATCGACAGGTTGTTCAAAATTTCCAACAAGGAACTTACTTTTTGAACTGAGTCTGGTACAACAGCGCTACCAAGGTTCTTGATTGGTGAACCTTGATAGCAGGCAAAGACTTCAAGGTTTGCAAACACGGTCAATGACGCATTCAAACAAGGTTCACGATAGTCGATAATGTTCAAAAACATGGAGCACTCTTCTTTATGAATCACAGTCCACTTCACACTGACACTGACACACACTGAATCACAGTCAGACACTGACACCCCTTGCAGGCGAGCCCTTAGTTCTTCGAGGGACGAAAACCGGTCTCGTTCTTGCTCCGCTTCATATGACGCCAGCGACTCTTCTACAGCACGGGCGAGTTGGGAGGCTTCTTGTCGGCTCCTCTTGGCGTCAGGGGTTTCTCTCGTGCTCTGGTCTCGTACTGATAGGTAGGACGGACAGCCGGGAAATACCGTTGGGACAGATCCAGGACGCAACCGTGGTACTGGGAGTGCAACTTCAATAACTCTCCCTGTCCTTGGATCCGTGTACGATGTCGTCTTCTCGATGCATGAAGCGTCGAAATGATCCGCGCACACCTGCACAAACGTTTCAAGAACGTCTGAGACGCCACTTCTCAAAAGAAAAAAATGCGCTCCCGTTTGCATGACCGTGTTTACAGTCCGTGTAGCTAAAACAAAGTCTACCTACGTTTCGCAAGCATCTAAATAAAAGCGCTGCGCTAAGCGGTACAAGCAACATGAAAGGAAACACGGGAGCGTGATGTCACCGCACTCCACGAAGCGCTTCCACCGAGAGCTTGCAAGAATGGACGACACCACGGCACTGTTAGTGAACAAAGCGCAGCTGACCATCCTTGCTGCGAACGTGCTTTCTGGGCGATTCTCATCAACTGCTGGCGTCAGCGCTTCGCGAGGCCCGGCGGCCACACGCTCAAGTATTTCCCATCATAGGTGATTTCTACCCGAACAAGCAACGACAAGCTAAGAACAGGAGCATCTCAAATTCTTACCTTAGTGCACGAAGTCGGCACGAAGTCCTTCCTAGGAATGGCGCGTAGCCATTGTTTGAGAGCGTCGGCGTCTTTAGGGAAGGAAAACACTTGTATCTCTTCCTGTTTTGTAGTTGCCGGTGCATCCGGGTACACAACACTTATTCGGCATTGTCGCATCACTCCAGCATCACGCACGGAAACGAAATTGCCGCAAAACAACAACGGAAAGCAACAAACGCGAAACACCGTCAACACCACGCCGCCGAACCGTCACCACCGCCGCCCGCGCTGCGCTCGCTGCCGCTGCGGCTTCCCCGAGAGTCGGCCGGCCGGAAATGACGTCAGATTGCTGGGCGCAGGCCTGAAAAGATTTTCCGGGGGTGACGAACGAAGCCGTGACAGCGCAGCGGCCAGACGTCTGCGTAAGACGATGTTGTTTGTTCAACCGCATCGAGGCCAACGCTACGCCCCGAGCGGGCCTTTGGGCGCAGCGCAAGGGCCGACGCATGCGGGGTTTTTAGCACGCCGGAACAATGCGA
>WOVY01010897.1:655000-737500 GCA_013436015.1 Rhipicephalus annulatus | reverse complement strand
CAGGCATCTTTCTAGAGGAAGCGTTGTTACAGTCAACTACCCTAGCCTATGCATTGAAACAGCGAAGCGACCGTGACTGCAGCTTACTATTGAAGCCAACATGGCTGCAGCCATGCAGACGTAACCGCCCGCTTCGATCCGAACTCTCGCTTGCTATTAGTCCGCTGTCCTCACAGAAACAAATAAATGGTGAGATCAGCAACCGCTTCGCGTCATCTCAACTGGGGCAAAAGCACCAGGCATGTTCTGTCTTTATTAACGAAATAAGCTGTGTTTGTTTAACCGTGCTTGCTAAGCAACTAGTCTCCGAGAATCCATGAATGAATCTTGAAAAACACTGCAAAATACCGACAAATATATCTCTCTCGAAGCTTCGGGACGTAAATATAAATCAAATCAATGTGTGCGTTGTGAACTTACGAGTCACACAGCGCAGCAAGACGACGTTTTAAGATCGAGGTGGAAGGAATCTGCACCCATAGGTGCCACCATGTTGACTTTTCCGGGGCTTCCTTCGCCAATGCCTTCTTTAGAAAAATGCCTGTGACGTCCGCGCTTTCCCATGGGGACGGGATGTTCTCGTGGTTCAGTGATTTTTCCGCGAGGAGCGCTCGCAGCCGACATATGTACTTTCGCTAGTCTCAGAAGTGAGGCCATGACAAAAACACAATTGTGTTGCCTCAGAGACGGCAGTATACATGGTTTTAACCTCAGGGGCTGCAAGGTTTAAAGCAAACGCCGCAGCGAGCGCTCACTGCCGATAGTGTTTGGGAGAGCGGAGGAGGAACAGGAGAGGGACGGGAACAAGCTCTTCGGCTCAATTCGCAGGCATCTTTCTAGAGTATGTGTTGGCTTCACTGGGCGTATCCACAGCACCTTCTTCACGCAGACGCTATGGAAATCCCGAGCAGATGACGCGACGCGGATGTTGAGCAGTGCTGCAGAAGGCGACGGCAGAAGAACAGTCATGGTAGGGCGACGGCCACGGTATTATTTAAGTACATTATAGTGTTGTAGCACCATCTAGTTTTGAATGAACGAACCAGCTGCCTTTTGAACGCTAATAGAGGTTACAGTGTCAGTTAGCGCTATTTTTGATGATCTCTAGTTCAAGCCTAGACGCATTTATGTTGAAGAACTTTTCAAATAGCCCCAAAAATACTATGCCAATATGACCTAATTAAAGCTTAGAATACACGGGCAACGATTTGGTTGTGTGCTTCTTTGTCTTCTTTCTCTTCCAATGAGCAATTTCCACTATACAAATCAGTTCAAAATAAATTAAGACACTGTCCATTTTGTTAGCAATCATGAAAGCTGAAAAGAGGGTCTGCTCAAAAGAGCGATTTATATGTTTGCTGATAGGTGTTAGACTAAAGCGTAGGACTTACTCGAGACTACAATATTGAAAAAAAAGCACAGTGCGTTAGACCAAGCCAATCAAACAGTCTCAGGAACACAGCCCGAAAACTAAGTTCGCTTTAATTGCTCATTATAATAGAACACCTAAGAAAAAGGTTTAAGTGAAAACGAAATGCTACAGAAACTACAGGCACCACAGAAAAAAAGTTATCGACTTCAAATCCTATCACCACTCTAAATCTTTTTTTTTCTTTCAGCCGCACACAAGGCGAAGATTAGGCGCATATATTAACACGAAACATGCCCGATAAAAGGGAACAGAAAGATGAATAATTGTGCTCGAAGCCACTAATCTAGAAAAGCATCTTTATCCAAGATTCAAGATTAGGATGAAATAGAACAACATCGTCGAAACATCTGATACAGGAATGCCATGACATCGCACATGCAGCTTTTTCACAGCTGCCAAGATGAAAAAAAAATTACGCAGCAACGAAGATGCGACCAACCGTGGCTGATGTATTCCATTGCCCATCCAGTCATTCTACAAAAATTTTGATCGAGTTACTTTTTTAACCCTTAATACCATCCTACCCACGAGCCTCAAAGATATCCCACATGGAAAGCGACAGACAACGCTACCGTTGATAGCTGCTTGTGTTTTTAATAAACCTTTCATCCACTAGAAACCGACTTGCATTTTGATTATTGATCTGCTTATCTCGTGCTGTATTTATTTTTATTTCTAGCAACTTACCATGCCATAAAAATAGCTTTTTTTTTTCGTTTGTCGCATTGAGCAACGTCAACCACCCGTATTCATTCCTTTTTTCGCTCTCAGAACAGACTTATCTCAAACCTTTTTTGTTTTTCCTTTTTCACTTCCCATGTTTCGTTAACAAGCTTCAATTTTATACCTTCAGAGTCGGATTAAGAACGTTGATTTATCGTTCATCTATACAGTATTTTTCGTGGGTGTATCTTTATCTTAAATTTCAATGTAATTCTCTTTAAAAGCAGCGGACCCACGTGCGCTACCATTTATTTCTTTGTGTGTAGTTTCTTTTTGGCCTCTTCACATCTACTTGCTAATGCATGTCGCCCATTCGATTTCTCATCTTTTTCTTCCATCCACAACCACTTTCCCTTATCACAGATGCCATCTCTCCAGAAGCAACGAGGCACGCGGAATTAATTGCTTGTGTCGACACCGCACCGAAAATTCACCAATCTCTGGGCGACTTTCGTTTTCATTCTATCACCTCCCAAAGAAACAGATACCTCTGATCCGTCTCAGCCTGAACTGGGTGTCTATATTTCTTGTTTTACTTAGTTTTTTTTCACTTATCCTTATGACTATACATGATTGCTTTTCATTTTCAATTGCGTCTTGGTCGTATATTCGCCTACCTGTTTATTTACTTCAGCCTCACACGGTCATTTCTTTGCGTGTGTGTTTACTTGCTAAATTGATGCATCAGTTGAACACCTTTTAATTCCACGCCGCGTTCAGGACATTGAGCATCATCGCTCCAAGTCTGGATCTATACATTATGAGATACATAATTTCGGTGCCACAACGTGCAGCCCATCTTTTCCTCACTACTATCTTTACCTCTCTCGCATTTACTGCAATTTTTTTTTATTCACGTGCCCAGTGCACGCATTCAACATACTGTAGCTTGTTTGCAATATGAACGCGCGCATTCCTACGTAGCGGCACTGGCAGATAGAAATTAGCGTTCCGTAGTTGGGTTCATCACTCTCACTTCATTCCGTCACTCTCACGTCATTGAGTTCTAGTTAATCGTCCCGTTTAGCAAAGAAAAAAAAACGAGCCCTTCCAGGTTTCCACTTTTTTGTTCCTTCATAGGGAGGGTCTAATTTTGTGAGACTATATGCCTTATTATGCGTTATGGTAGCATACAAGCGATGCTCGTTCAGCTGCAAGGCTGTGAAATAACGTCGCGCTTTGCGATGCCAGCAAGCATAAAAAGATTGTACCAAACTCGCCGTCATAGCTTCCAGCGGCGCTCACTAACACTCCCAGGTTTGAACGCACGTACGTACATATCCCATAAAGTGTATGGAGGGGACGACTACCAGTGTTGCTCAATTTTTAGAGCACCGGGCGCGTTGATCGACGGTCGCACGTTCACTCCCTCCACGCGGCAAGTTATCTTTCGTGCACTTCACATTCTTCAGACTTAATTTATAATTACTACTAATGAGTATCACCTATTATTTTGATGGCTTCAGTATCCGTTCTTATTGACGTTGCATTAACTTCGCTGAATGTAGAAAGAAACGCGTAGTTCAGGTCTGCTCCGCTAGGCGGCGCAACAATTCCAATTTCTCACATTTTTTTCAGTCTGCTTAATTTATTTAGCACAGTTATCCTGACAGTCAATTGATCAATATTTTACGTAAACCTACGCCCCCATATTATATAAATCCATGATAACTGTTTATTTGAAACCATAATCTTCAATTAGTACCAGTCGTAATTCTTGTAAGGCAGGCAGGGTGCAAGACAGGGAGACACGATCTCTTCAATACTATTGACTGCGTGTTTACAGAAGGTTTTCAGGGCCCTACATTCGGAAGATTTAGAGATAACAGTTATTGGGGAGTATCTTTGTCACCTGCGATTCGCTGATGACATTGCCTTGATGAGTAACTCAGGGGACGAATTACGGCTCATGATTGCTGAGCTGCACGCGGAAAGCATAACAGTAGATCTTAAAGTTAATATACATAAAACTAAAGTAATGTGCAACCGTTTCGGCAAAAAACAGCGCTTTGCGTTAGGTGGAGAGACTCTGGAAGTTGTGAAAGGTTATGTCTACTTAGGACAGGTATAGTAACCGTGGAGCCGAACCATGAGAGCGCAATAACTAGAGAAATAAGGATGGAGTGGATCACATTCGCCAAGCATACTCAAATCATGAATGGTAATCTACCGCTAACCTTCAAGAGGAAGGTATGTAACAGCTGCATCTTGCCGGTACTTACCGACGGAGCAGAAACCTGGAAACTTACAAAAATGGTTCAGCTTAAATTGCGGAGGACACAGCTAGTGATGGAAAGGAAAATGATCGGTTTAAGACACGAGAAGAGAGCAGAGTGGGTAGTGTGCGTCGGGGACAAACAGGAGTTAAGGATATCATAGTTGAAATTAATAAGAAATGGACATCGGCCGGGCATGTAGCGGATAACTGACTTGATTCCAGAGAAGGCAAACGCACGAGGCAACTGACTTGATTCCAGAGAAGGCAAACGCACGAGGCAACTGACTTGATTCCAGAGAAGGCAAACGCACGAGGGGGAGACACAAATTTAGGTGGGCCGATGAGATTGAAAAGTTCGCAAGTATAATGTGGCAGCATGCAGAAGGCACAGCACAGGGTTGATTGGCGGATCATGAAAGAGGCCTTTGCTCTGCAGTGGGCGTAGTCAGGCTGATGATGATCATATAAGGATATTTCTTAAAACCGCTTTATTGTATATTTTCGAAACCGGAAACCGGAAGTAAGTTTTCTAGCGGAAGTGCTTGACACTGAAATATCCCCCTTCAGTCTTTGTGTGTGTGTGTTCTCACTACCAATTCTATTAAGTTCTTAGCTAAGCTGTATCACGCCTTTTGTATGCGTCTTCTACAGCGTGTCGTTGCTTCTTATCTAACTACTTTTCGACAGTGCCAATGAGCCTTAAAGGTTTACGAATTAAATTATCATCATTCATTATTTACGTACACTGGAGGTTTCAGGCGCTCTAAACATAATATCCGATTATCTGTTACGAGCGCACCGATTACAATTGATGACAGCAAACTGCTTTCATCGCTTCATCCAACTTGGTGGCGTCGTCCTCAGCGTTTACCATCACTTCAAGCCAAGTGCGCTTTTTGTTCACTTCTATTCTCTTTAATTTAGGTAATAATCACTGTACTTGAGTTACCAAAAAACAGCAAATATCTTCCCGTACGATTCTTCATTGTGGGTCGGTTTTTCAATTAAATGGACACTCTCGGCTGAATTTCACCGCCGGCGTTGGCGTCGATGTCGTGCACCGTAAATGTACACTTATGTATATATATATATATATATATATATATATATATATATATGAAAACGCAAGAAAGAATAAAAAAAAAAACTCCCAGAAAGGAAGACCCCGGTGCGCGGAATCGAACGTGGGACCTCCGCGTGGTGAATGCGAGGCGTAAACCACTGAGCAACAGAGTGGTTTTTTTTCTTTATTGCCTTCTGGACTACAGGTCAAGCTAATATGACAATCACTATCACACGCACCGCATTTAACATTGAAATGGCAAGCTATTCATATCTGCCACTTACCGCTGTTGGCGGGCATCTTGGGGAGGGGGGCACTATCGTGTTTTTAGCATTATCAACAAGATGGCGCAGTGAGCGCGCGGCGACTCTCATCTCTCACGCGTACTTTGGCCAGCGTAGAGAATAAGGGGGTGTACGCTTGGTCGCGCACCCTTATCTTGCAGTGGGGCAAATCATACGTCTTGGCTAGTCTGAGTTTCGTCGGAACCATTCTGTTGTAGTTACCGGGCGCACAAAGGTCACTGCAATCGTTGCACAGCGTCCGTTTGCGAGAAGGGCGCGCTTTTCAGACACCGCGAAGTAACACCTGAGACGCTTGTTCGCGTTAATCTGTACGTGTGAGTGTGTTTCGTGCGGCCTGTGTGCGTGAGAAACGCGGGGCACGTTTCGATCTGCTTGCCATTCTGCGCGTTACCTTCCAACTTGTTGCTATCGCGTTCATTGCTTCACCTTTGCGGCAAAGCTGTGACTTGTTGTTGGTTGAAGTTAAATACACCACAACCGGCCACAGTTTGCGAAAAAAGTGGAATTAACCGGCGATCAGAGTGCCTTCGTCGATACATACAAGTGGTTGTTACGATTACATGTACACATGAACAGAGTTCTAAGTTGCCCATTTCGCTATTTATAAGCAGGCCGCTTATGAGCGGCAGTTTGAGCACGCCTTTGCATGTCACATCACCACCGAAATGATGCAGCTGTGTTTCTGTCATCGCCTACCCGTGGAAATAATTATAAGCGGCAGTTTTACGCTACTTCTCAGCAGGCCGCTCATCGCGCCGCTCATAAGCGGCCATTTAGCCCTAACAAGCTTTTCACGCGTCGCATAAGCACCGAAATGACGCACGCGTTTTTTTTCGTAAACGTTGCGCAGCAAAAGTAACGAACTATTCTCAGCGACAGACTTGCTTAGTGCACTAGCCGCAGCACACGTGGTAGACAGGCAAGATTGTTCAAGCATGCGAGTCGAGGCCGGCCAACACTGAGTGGATTGGCGACCAGCAAAACGTCCTTAGTCAGCCACTCCAAAGATTCGCGGGTATCCGACCGAGCAATCGCTTCTCCCTCTAGCGGCCATCCAATGGGAGACAAAGCTTTCACCCTTTCGCTTCCTCCCTCCAATCCAGAATATATCCGGTCAAGAACACGAAACGAGATAATCCCGGTCCACAAGCCGCGACTCAGGCGGCGAGTGCGGATAATTGGCCTACGCCAAGTGGACCAGCTGTCGCGTGGGTAATGTAATGCCGCCGAGCGGAGGAGGCCCAGCCGTTCCCCAAGCCCGAGAGGTAATTCCCCGGAACTCCGGGGTTCCAAAACTCGCCGAGCAAGCTGGGAGCCAAGATGCCGGCACAACTCGACCGCTCGCTTGTCTTTCCTTTTACTTCGTCTCTCCCTCACTTTCTTAATCTATCTCTCCCTTTTATCCGACACTGTTTTGTTTTTGTTTCTTCACAGCAGCAGTAGGAGACATTAAAGGAAGTAAAGTGAACCATATCGGAACGACGGGGTCAATAACACGCGCGTCAGATGGATGAAGAATTAGACAACGCACATTTAGAATAACTTCAATGGAAATGTTACGAATGTATTCATTACACGGTATTTATTCAGCTGTCAACCTTTGCTTCCAGTCTCACGGCATTATTTCATCTTTTAACAGAAATAGCGAGTAGAAGTAGTCGGGTGTCCCCTACGGTGGCACTCCTTAACTCGCTCAACAAACAGGATAAGCAACAAAAATGAGAAAATCGCAAAATGTGATAAAGGCGATCGCAAATGCAGTACAATCGAACAGAGTACGTGCGAGTCTCAACTGGTCCATCGTAAAGTCAGATATGTTAAAAAAAATTCACGTCAGCACACTCACTCACTAAATCTTTGTTCTACCTAAGTACATAGATAGTCCACACGCGTTGGTGTAGCGGTTACGGAGCTCGACTGCTGACCTGAAGGTCGCGGATTCGATCTCGGCCGTGGCGGTAGCACTTTGATGGAGGCGAAACGTTAAAGGATCGTGTTCTGTGTGTGATGTCAGCGCGCTGAACAATATCAGGCGGTCGAAATTTCCGGTGCCCTTCCACACGGGGTCCCCCAGGATGTATTACCCGGATATGTTATTATTGTTATTGTTGTTATTGTTATTATTATTGTTCTTATTGTTATTGTTATTGTTGCTGTTGCTGTTGCTGTTGCTGTTGTTGTTGTTGTTGTTGTTGTTGTTGTTGTTGTTGTTGACATATAGATATACCATTTAGCAGGAAGAAACTTCTGGGCCCGTGGCCAACCATGGAGTTTTACAGTCGCACGCTAAAAGCATTAAAACGTTTCTTACAAGACCGCGGAATTGCTGACAAGTGCTAAGAAATAACGACCTTTCATTTGTATATAACACGTGTGCTTATTATGTGCAGTATTATGTGACACCCGTCACATGTGTGTGCTGAAGTGAATGACGTGTCGACTAACATGTACACACGAGCGAATACATCTTCATAAGAACCGGGCGTGTGTTCTGCTGTTTTGTGCTGGTTGGACCGAGTATTGACGAGGGACATTATCAGAGACTTAATTCTTTGACTGTCGAACATTTTCTTACGATTTTGTTGTGATATGTGCGTATAGGTCTATCTTTGCATATCTGTGCCCAAGTGTTCTATTTTCTATGCACTGCTTTGTATGTATTATATTTAAGATACGTGTACAATCTTCACTCAAGGGCTAAGGAGTAGCCGGCACCATATTTGTGCGCCAACATCTCCTTATATATCATATCAATCAATTGACAGACAGACAGACAGACAGACAGACAGACAGACGGAAAAACAGACAGACAGACAGACAGACAGACAGACAGACAGACAGACAGACAGACAAATAGATAGATAGATAGATAGATAGATAGATAGATAGATAGATAGATAGATAGATAGATAGATAGATAGATAGATAGATAGATAGATAGATAGATAGATAGATAGATAGATAGATAGATAGATAGATAGATAGATAGATAGATAGATAGATAGATAGATAGACAGACAGACAGACAGACAGACAGACAGACAGACAGACAGACAGACAGACAGACAGACAGACAGACAGACAGACAGACAGACAGACAGACAGACAGACAGACAGACAGACAGACAGACAGACAGACACAGACAGGACACAGACAGAAGACAGACAGACAGACGAAGACAGACAGACAGACAGACAGGCACCAGACAGACAGATCGATAGACTAGACCAGACTAGATAAGATAGATTTTAGATAAGATAGATAGATAAGTAGATAGATAGATAGATAGATAGATATATAGATAGATAGATAGATAGATAGATAGATAGATAGATAGATGATAGATAGATAGAAGATTAGATAAGATAGATAGATAGATAGATTAGATGATAGATTAGAATAGATAGATACGATAGATAGATAGATAGATAGATAGATAGATAGTAGATTAGATAGATGATAGATAGATAGATATTAGATAGATAGATAGCTAGATGTAGATAGATAGATAGATAGACAGACAGACGACAGGACAGACACGACAGACAGATAGATAGACTAGAGAGATAGATAGATAGATAGATAGATAGATAGATAGATAGATAGGATAGATAGAAGATAGAAGATAGTAGATAGATAGATAGATAGATAGATAGATAGATTTAGAAGATAGATAGATAGATAGATAGATAGATAGATAGATAATAGATAGATTAGATAGATCGTCAAACATTTAGACCTGTGATATACCACGAGTGCGCACCCACACCTACGTAGGGCACCGCATTTCCATGCCGTAGCGCTCGCTTTATCGACTCAACAAAGTTGGATATCGATACGCACAGGCTTCAACATTGAAGAAGTGGCGTTGAGAACGAGAGAGAGAAACTGGTGAAGGAGCGGGGGAAAGGGTTCCTGACGTTCTGGCGGTGACAACAAGCGTATAGGCAACCGCGTGATTCGATAGGCTACGGGTCGTGCCTGTCGACGATGTAAAGCATACACAACGCGGATCTCGAACACTGCTGCACGTTAATGAACGTGTAGTATATAATTACACGCGCGCACCTGCACACAACAGCGCCCGTTCCGCTCGATCCACTGCGATTCTGGCGGGCGTGGCAGGTTGGCGTCGACATCGCGTCGCAGCAATCACGTTGCGCCGGCTGCAACGTTAAGAATTTCCACCACGAGCCGTCCGACACATAATTTCGCACTTTACCCCAACGAAAAGGGGAAAAAAATAGTAACTTTGCTTCGCGGCCACCGCTGAAATAGCTAAGCTGGCAGCGTTCCCTATACCTCAGGATAACGCATTTCTATGTCGCGCTAGTTTTTCATACGTGTTTTGTCACTAATATTGATTTCACACTCTTAAGCTTTTAGGTGGTTGTTGAGTAATCACCTTTTTATAATCGCAAATTACCACGTGACACCACTACGACTGTGGCAAAGCGCACCTCATATGTTGGAGTAACGTTGCCTTCTTCATTTCTAGTGCCACGTTCCCTGCTACCTTATACATTGACTGAGAGGAAAAGGAAATAGCTCTCACCTTCGAGTGTGCGACTTTTTAAAAATAAAAAGTTAGATTTATGCACAATTGCAGTACCGCCTTGTTATACTTACTTATTTCAATTTATTTTTGTTTTATTTCATTTATGATTGTCTTTTTGAAATGCTTGACTTTACCAGTGAATAACTTTTTAAACCACCCGCTCATACACCCATAAGAGGTATTCACTGAGCTCCTGCCTCCAGGTGACGCCAGCGAGCACGCCGCCATAACCGTGGTCCGTCAGCGATGCGGCATATGACAGCCCGTTGTTTGCAGCGCTGCACCTCTCTAACCCGTTTTCTCTAAAAAATATCAACATAACACATGTTGCCGAGAACTTCGCGTAAAGTTTGACGACGATGTTCGCGTCCCAGACCACAGATATGGTGACTGCCACGCTAGCACCCCTTGCGGTTGACTTCACGTGAATATACTTCCAATTCAAATTCTAAAACAGTATTATCTCTAAAAGAAGGTACCGTCCATTCCATGACTGATCCCCCGCAGTGAGTTGCGCCAGGCCGCGAAAGAACAACAAGCCAAGGAGGTTAACAAATATTTTTCACCTCCTTGCAACCAACCAATCAACCGTCTGAGATGAATGCACAAAGAACCTTGTGAATTTTTCTTTTTTTAAGGCGTTCCACGTTTGCAGCGCCGTACTACATGCGCCAATACGGACGCAGCCGCCAACAAAGTGTTTCTTCCTGTGGCCATGCGTTGGTTAAAGCACGATGCAAAAAGCGGAGCCTTTTTATTGCATTATAGTTTACAATCTCAATGGGAACTAAGAGACAATAATGTTGGGCGAGGTATAGAAAATGTTATTAAAAGTAATTTTAATGTAAAATGTGAAGAAACAAAAGTGGACGAAAAGATAACTTGCCACCGGCAGGATCCGAGCCTGCGACCTTCGAATAAGGCGTCTCATGCTCTATCATTCAGCTGCGGTCGCGGTTATCCCCCTCTCCAATTTATAGGGCATATATGTGCGTTTTAAACTTGTACATATAAAGACAAGCGATGGCTTACAAATGTCTTTCATTTTCACGGAACACACATGCACATGCAGATGTAGAATTGAGCATGCGCGAGTACACCTTGTAAAAATTTCCCATGACAAGGAAACACGTTAGAATTTATTAACACAATGTTAAGAAATGCATGCATGACAGTCGTTCGTGCGTCTCTCAGAGCTCGCTGTAAGCTATAGTGGATGTTTACCAACTAGTCCAGTTGAAAACCTTGCCTATTCATTGTGAGTGATTTTAAATGAAATGAATAGAAAAGTGGGCCCCGCAACTGTCTCTCAGGGGGAGGACACCTCAACAGTAGCTCACGAGGGGTGGGCGTAAATGAGGGATTAAAATGATAGGAGTAAAAAGTAAAGAGATAGAGAGAAAGGAAAGAGCGAGGCGCAGGGACAGCGAACGACAGAAAACGACGGAAGTAAAGAGGAGATAGGAAAGATGGACACGGTCGCAGCAGCCCGAGGACGCGGCACCATTCGGCGAGAGCTCTTGTCAGCGTCAGGAGATGGCGTAGGGCGAGCCCAATTGGCCAGAGCTGCACTGTCGTCGGAGATCATGGCGGGACAACCAGCCGGCACGAAACGCAGTGAGCGAGTCCTTGCCTATTCATTGATCGCTCGGATGATAACATGGCCTATTTATTCATCGGTTGTGGTTATGCTAAGTCTATGTCAAACTTTTATGTCATTGATCTGACCCATGACTGCGAAGCACGAAAGGAAGACGCACTTCGCAGAAGGGAGCATCATACGTTACTCAGCTAGCCTTCGCACACGAATGCTCCGTGAAATCACAAATGTCGGCTCAGCAACTCCCCTTCTACGTCGAGATCACGCGAGAAATGAGATTTTGCGAGATCTTAGAGTCTGGAAACTCGGTAGTTTTTTCATGCAAGCGCGCTTGTCCGCTCCGACTCGCTTGCTTGGAGGTGATTGCGATAAAAAAAATGAGCCAGGGCTACTGAAGCCTACCACACGCTCAGGCGTTTTCCTTACGCGTTAGTCCTACACAATAAGCTTCAATAACTTTGCGTAGTGCTCCCTACAAACTTCTTTTTTTAAAGACGATAGTCATTCTTGGGGTACTTCGAAGCAAAACCTTTGGTCTGTTTGGCTTTCTTTCTGTCTATTTGTACATTTGTCTGCTTCTCCGCCATAACGACACCCCAAACGGCCAACCCAATCCACGCGCCCACCAATATTCCTCAAAATTTAGCGTTCATACTTGTTCGAGTGTCTAATAAAACGCAATTATTGCGCATAATTGAGGCACTATAATCACACATCAATACTCTACACGTGTGTCTTTATACTAGAAAAGGCACACCTAAGTCATTCTTAAGGACCGTAGCGTCTATCACGCTGCGTTGACAATCCAACGCGATATGCTCCAAAAGGCAAGTGTTTCTGAGGCTTTGCTAAGACGACACGGTGGTGGCACCTGTTCGTCGCTTTGCGTTCTACACCTTATCGCCTCCGAGACTGGCGCACACGCCGTCCTTGGTTTTCGAAGATAACTGCCAGATAGCGCTCGTATCTAACGTACCTCTACGCGCTCGTTCACCTTCGCTGCACGGATAGAGACACTTTTTAACGCAGCGCCTCCAATATACAATTCACCGATTTTCTCTTGCAGAACACCAAATAAACGTTTTGTTCACTCTCTCTGGACGCAAAACTATCGTCTTTCGACGACATTTGCAGTGAACATGCAGATACGGGACCAATTTGTTTCTCAATGCAATCAACCAACATGTCCAAAAGCTCCTTGGTCAAAGAACTTCTTAACACCTCAGTTGAACTCTGCTGTAGTTTACTAGAACATTCTAGTACACTCTCAATCACATGGCCTGGGTTTAGACCAGGAAGAAGTTTTTCTGAAGCGTGCGTGCACTTTTACGCCGTCTCTTTTTTTGTACACTGCAATATGTGCCTAAATGTTAGACAAGGGCACAAAACATCCATCATGGTTCGGGGTATGCTTCGTTGTTGAAAAAGAACTTCAACTTAGATAGTAGGATCGGTACCGGTAGACTTCCTGAAAGCACTGCAACGGCTCTTTTAGAACATGGTGTGCGGTAAATCACTCATTCATCCAGCACCGGTGCGCAGAATCGGAAGCACACGGGTACCCATGGGACGGCTGTATTCTCTCCTATAGTAGAGTACCTCGTACTCTAAGTCGCTAACAACTTTTAGGGGCGCAGCTCCTTATATAGCGGCACCCGTTCGTCCCCCGTAGTATATAGTGAGTATAACATTTTGACCTCCAAGGTGGCGCAAGTGAGAGACTTCTTTTGTGCGTTGTTGAACAATAAAAAATAGTGCTCAATGTACATGTCAATGGCTGCTAATGGGGAATGATAGACAGGAGCATTCGGCGTTTAGTTAACGCGCAAGCTGCGATCACCATTAGAGCCATTGGCATGTACATTGAGCACTATCTGACAAGAAAGGGTTGCTACGTTATACTCGCTGGGTGTAACCTCCTTAGCTTTAGAAAGGTTTAGCGAGCGTTGAGCCGCAGTGCCATGAATACAATGAACTTGTATATACCAAAAATGAACTCGAGGTGGTTAAAAATGGGATGTAGATACGAAGCGCAAGCCGTAAGAAAGTAAAAGTCGAATTCTCCGCCTCTCATTTCCTATTAGCAGCCATTGGCATGTACATTGAGCACTATCTGACTGAAAAAGTTTGCTACGTCATACTCGCTGGGCGTAACCACCTTGGTTTTCGAAAGGTTTAGCGAGCGTTCGGCGCAGTGCCATGAATACAGTGAACTAGTGTATACCATGAACTCAAGGTGGTTGAAGGTGAGAAGTATTTGATTTGATATGTGGGGTTTAACGTCCCAAAACCACCATATGATTATGAGAGACGCCGTAGTGGAGGGCTCCGGAAATTTCGACCACCTGGGGTTCTTTAACGTGCACCCAAATCTGAGCACACGGGCCTACGACATTTCCGCCTCCATAGGAAATGCAGCCGCCGCAGCCGGGAGAAGGTGGGAAGTAGACCCGAAGCGCAAGCCGTAAGAAAGTGTGCGTGTGCCACCTCTCGTTTAGTCCTTGGAATGTCCGCTAGATGGCGTACTTCTATATGGGGAATATATGATGAAAAGATGCGAGATGGTGGTACTTGGAGTGTTGAATAGATGGACGAACGGACACATAGATGCGTGGATGGACGCAGGAACGGACGCAGGGGCGGCTGCATAGACGAACGCAGGGACAGACGCACGAACAGACGCACGCACGGACGGGCTGATGGACGCATGGACGGTCACACTGACGGACGCATGGACGGACGGAAGCAACAACGAATGGACGGACGAATTCTTCGCCCCACTCTCCATCATTCACTCCGTGGATATGCTGCCATTTTTTTTTTCTAAACAGACCGCGGAGACTTTGGGGTGGCTTTTCGTTCTGCCACGCTACCATGCCAAATACTCTAAATAGCTAAACACTTTTTCTAAACACGTCCATTACTTTCTGTTTTTTTTTTCATATAAAAAATAAATATTTATACCGGCATCTTCAGATGCTACCAAGCCAACAAACGAATACTCATCACAAAAAAAGGTCTGTAACAAGCGGAAACGTGACGAGTTTTTACCATTCTTGAGATAATGTTCAATAGTTATCACCTAATTGTTTTGTACGAGAAATTATTCACAATTATGAATGAAAGCAGATGACTTTCTCTCCATTTCGTTGAAGGCACGTTTTACAGCGCATGATTCACGTTATTAGCTAATTTTCGCATCGCACGCTTGAGTTAAACAGTCAAATATAGGCGTGCACAACAGGTGTGTCAGTGGGGGTGGCCACCGCAAGTAACCTAAAAGGTGGGGGGGCGGATTACGCCTCATAAATTGACTTAGAAGTGCGAGGGGTGCTGCGATTACCCTTCACTCCCCTTGATTAGGAACCGTTAACCACGCCTATGCTTATAAGTTGTTATCAAAGAAGATTAAAAAAATTGCTGGAGAGGAAATGATTGCCAAGGAGTGAAGACGTGCCTATGGCAAAATGGCAGTTTTGGCGGCCATTAAGAACTGAACATTTCCTTAACACGCTCAACGAGTAAATGTAGAAACTTTTTTCGGGTCACATAGCACCTCAAGTACGTCCTAGTGTTACTAATTTTCCTTTGTAAGCCTAACTGGGGGCAAAGTTCTTTGGAGATTCAGTTTGGAGATTCTGCGTGTTATATCGTCGGGGAGAACTATCTTTTATATAGAACTAACGTAGCATTTACATTAACATATCAAAACCACTTGATCTTTATGTGGGCACTACCAGAAAAGAACATGTTTCCGCTGTCTTGGCAGTGGCAAAAGGTGCCATGGCTTCACTTTTGCTGGCAAGGCATTCCGGGAGCTGCCACTCTAGTAATTTTTTAATCCTCCTTGGTTCTTACATTCATCGACCAACGCTATTAGTGGACGACAAACGTGCGGTGAGCATATGTATCATTAAACTAACTATATTTGCTGCAAAAATGCAATTTAGCCCCCTCCCCACCCCCCCCCCCCCAAAAAAAAGATCGCGATAAGCGAGTGGAAAATTCTACGAGAGGGAGGGACAAAAGGAGAGAGGAAAGGCAAGGAGGTTTGGCGCGGTTGGCTACCCTACACTTGAGGATGGGGGAGGGGGAATAATAGAAACGAAAGAGATGTAGAAAAAAAGAAAAAAATGAAAGAGATTGATGAATAGCCAGCCTGACTCTACAAAGCACAGTCCAGCGGTGTTCGTTCACAAGCGCTCGTAACGTACGGTGGTTCTGAAGAAACAATTAGTGCAAAATAGCTTTCTCGGCCTTGCACGTATGCGCGACTGTCGGCAAAGGTCCCAGGATCTTTTCTTCTGTAAGTGGTCCTAGATCTAGGTGACGAAAATTTTAGAATTGACTCGACAAAAAAAGGAGTCCTAACGCCTACTATAAGCGCAGCTAGCAACTCTGACCGATACGTCCGGCTGATCAGGTGCATTTTGTGCCCCTCTATATGTTCAAACAGCCGAACGGCTTGCTCAGAGCTCACTAATTCATTGTGTTCTGGATCTGGTTTGAAAGACGGGCATTATGAGGGATGGCTCACGTCCCTTCCGAATAGCGGATGACATTGTACAGTCCACAATCCTTTTTAAGGGTAACGCCTTAAATACCTACGTTTAAAAAACGCGCAAGGTAAAATAATAGAACAGTACGTTGCACGTTTACCAATCACGTAGCCAGGAATTTTCAACGAGGGGGACGGGGGGCGGTTTCTCAAGACATTGAGTATGTTCTAAAAAAAAAAAACGCCATGTCTGCGCGAAACGCGCGGCACAGCCACCAAAAGCTTGAAGAGCGGCTTTTGAGAGCTTTTTTTTTCTTTTTTCAACACTCTTTGGGTAACTGCTACAAGCTCAACCACATGGTACCCGCTATGCCATAAATCGTAATGCTTGTGTAGTAGGGAAGTTTCACTATATGACATCCTTTGACATTCCTAGGAGGAGCGTGGTACCCGCTCAACACTTGCAATGAATTTTGTGTATCTTTTTTATGCTGCGGCTGATGACGATGAAGAATGATGCGTGAAGCTTGTGTATATGAGTTTCGAGCTGTACGAAACTCTTTGCGTATTTGTTACTCGAGTCGCATTTTGTGACGCCTCGTTGTTTCTTTGCTGTTCTAAAACACTTTGCTACTCGTATTACCACGATTCCTTTCCCGTCATAATGCCTACCTAAGGCCAGTTTGCAGCGAAGTATAAAGCGCCGGCGTGGCTCTGTGGTAGTATACTGCGCTGGCACACAGAGGACTGGGTTCTAATGCCATTGTGTCTTTGGTAATTTTTATTTACATGTTTTTTGATTTCGCGCGATAGCGGCTACGGACACCGGCGGCGGCAGCAGACAACTACGGCGCAAGTGACTCTTGTTGTGATCTCATGCCAGCTTTCGCTGTAAAAACAAAAAAACAGGTATTCTCAGTACTCATTTTCGGTAAAAACACACCCCTCCAGAAGAGTACCGGGGGTGGGGCCAAAAGCACTCGCCCCTCCTCGAAAATTGGATGATGGCGTGTGTTTTACAGAGAACATTGTCAACAAACAAGCGTTCTTGAAAGCCTTCCACAAGTGCCCTGCGCCCCTCCAAAAAATTTTCTTGCTACGGGTCTGGTGTCTACTATTATATTGCATAATGCTCCTGTCTATCTTTCCTTACTCCGTGCCAATAATATTCACCTTCACTCACGTGCATAACAGCACAACAATTCAGTTGCTACAGGTAACAATGGGGACTATACGTTAGCATACAGAAAACGCCAGAGGCCTGACTATACGTACGCGTATCAGCGCGTCAGCGCGCGGCTCTTTGACGCGGTGTCACGCCCTCTCCCCATAGAGAGAGAAGGCGCGTGGATACACAGAGCTCCGCGCCCTCTCTCTTCATAGAGTGAGCATGTGGCGCCGCGTCTACAAGCGACACGCTGGAACGAGTACGTGTGGTCAGGCCTTCAAGCATGGCTATGCGAAGTGACGAGAAAACGCGATAGAAGATCAGATTGCAATATGAGAAACTGCTGATCGCCGAGAAGCCCAGAATCAAGAGCGCGTCAGTTATTGAGGAGAGGTGCATAGAAATGATCATGCGCAGGCGCAACTTAGAAGGCCCCATTATTTGTGCAGTCACCGGCCCCAAATGTTCCGCGTACGACGATGCCCCCACAATGTATGATAATTAGAACAGTGGTTTGAACGAGACGTGGAGCTAGTGATGGTTTTATCTCCCGTTAGTAAATCATCCCTTAAAAATACTAACGTCATCACAATAGTAAAAGCAGTGCTCGTGCCGCGAGCAGACGAGATTACTGCTAAAAAAACAAAGCGCAGGTACTGATACTGCTTGGGGAGTTTACAACACAAAGTGTAAATACATGGCGCTCCGCGCCATCATATCTCGGCCTTATTCGCAGAAATCTCGCTCTAGTGTGCCTCAGGTTCCTTTTTCTTTTCCTTAGGGTTGTTTTTCTTTCGTTCCTTCTTCGCCTTCAGGGCTCCTCGGTTATGCCAGGACTTCATTTTAACGCGCACGGCAACAGCGCACACACACACACACACACACACACACACACAGAGAGAGAGAGAGAGAGAGACACCGTGAGAGTGATATGACAGAGTCCAACTCGAGTACATGCGGAAAGGAAGCTACAAACAAAAGCAGGATAAATGTTCAGAACTGTTTCCTGCGCGCTGTCACCTGAAAAGCCCATGAAAACTGCACTGGTGCTGCCATGCGTGGGCAACCGCAATATGACCATCCACTGCTTTATATACAATGCGAATACCGCATTCACCTGCAGGTAAGCCGAAGAGAACGTCAGAATGAGACGAAGAAACAAAGCCAGGTTGAGGCAATCCAATATACCGCTCTAATCCAGCTATTGGAATGCGTGGCTGAATCCGCCGAGAAATCCTCATTGAGTTGATATGCAAGAAAAGCCCCCGCGCGCATTCGTTATTTGCGGACGTAATAAAAGCACTACAGCTGGCAGAAATTAATCCTAAAGTGTGAGACGCACTTCAAGAATCACAGATCTTTGCTTTAGCGTAATTCATCGCAGAGATAATTCGTAATACAGAATGGCTATTGGTGCTTTAAAAAGAACGATTCTCACCAAGGCTTCAGAGCAGTGATTCACATATAAAGCTACGGTGACCCCAAGGGGGTTTTTGAAGCAATTCACGAAAACCCGCCAGGCCAGAACTCGCGAAAATTTCACACCATCTTCCCAAAAAGAACTTTGATAAGATGCGAAGCTGCAGCGTTGCGAACGAGTGGCGTCATGGTTTGAACGGCTCTAACGCGCGTGCTGCAGTGGGCATTGGAATATTCATGTGAAGCGATGGCCGGGCTAGGCCTAATAGCTTCGGCGGGTGTCGGTGGGCGAAGGAGCATCGTCTTCCGGCGTCCTCTCCATCGCAGATAAACGAGCCGAAAGAGTATTACCTCTCGACGTGCGCTCGAGCGTAGCGAGTGGTGGAGAGGGTGAAGCGAGAAAGAGGTGACGCTTACAGGCACGTTTGAACGCATACGTTAGGCGCGCGTCAGGTTTATTTCGCGTGAACAGACGAGTCGGAGGTCTAGCGAGCGGCGGTCGCGGCAGGTGTTGCGGGAAAATGTGCGAGGCAGCAGCTGTGGGTGGTGCGGCGAGCGCACGGCAGGCGAGGGAGAGTGACTTCAGCGCGCACTGCGAGGGGAGCGTGACGCGATGCAGCATCTGCGGCGTGACCTACTGCCACCGCTCCAACACCTGCGGCGAGGGGAGCGCGTTGCGGCGCGTTAGTAGGGACGCACAGAGGGGCAGTGTTACACCGGCTTGTCAAATAACTGCTTCATATCTATAAAAAAAAGACAGACGTTTCTCTGGGGCCCGTTATGCCCTTTGACAGCGGCCCCTTTCGCCATTGTGTACGCTCCACAGCAAAACACTTGTGCGCTGCGGCAGAACTGGCTTAAGTTTTTTTTTTCTTCATGAGATGGTTCCGTCGCAGCTTCCGTCGCAGTTAAGGTATACAGATTGGTATTGCGAGTTAAAAGAAGAGTACTGCATTCAACCATACTCAGAATTCCACGAACGTGGGCGACTGAATTCGAACGCCGTCACTTGTATCCGCGAACACGCGGTACACGTTATCCGCACAAATGGCGGTAAGAACGGAAATACGAAGACAAAGAAAAGCTTCCAAGAGGGCGCGCGGAGGAGGCATCGCTGAATATTAATATGAAAGATCCCTTTTCTTCGTCGACCGGAAATGCGCCAAGGGGGGAGGGGGGGCGCTAGAAGAATTGAACCATGAAGCAGCCCTCGCCCTTCACGCCCCTCCCCATCGGTGACCCCAAGGATGTTTAACGAAAAATTGCTTTTAAACCACCTTGGGCGAGCCAACCGCCCCTTAACCGCTACGCACTCTAACGATTTGTCGCTTTCCTTGAAAACAAGGGAGGGGAAGCATTAGCAGCAAATGCGTTGACGACAACCACAATAAAAAAAAGACGCGTACTTGAGACGGCCTCCTCCAATCATTAATGGGCCAGCTTGCTTTATTATTGAATTGCCCCTCCTCCCTTCTTCTTTGGCGTTCCCGCAAATGCTCGACTCCTCGTCGACCGCTAACGGTCCACGCACTGCGTCGCAGAGATGCGGTGAAGCACGCAATATGCAGTTCTCGCTAATTAATAGCCAATTCTCCAGGCTCTCGCTACCTCCGTGTTTTCCGGTTTTTAGTTTCGCGAAAATTTCTCGGCAACGGTGTCCCACCTTAGACATATTTTTTACCGTGTTGCATAGTTTCGGAATTTTTATTTCCAAACCGTAATTTCCTTTTTTTTTCGTATGTCATTCGGTAGCCCGCGTTGAGCGAGTTCTTCAGGAAACTTCGGTTGTCTGGAGAACGAACTGGAAGACGAATGGTAGCATTTCGATGCGTTTCGGGGGGAATCGGCGTGATTTGGATGATTTCAGTGAACACGTGCACTCTCAGCTTCTCTCTAAGCAGATCAAAAATAGCAAGGCGGAGGAAAAGAGAAGTGGGGGAGGGGAGGACAGAAGTGAGGGTGGATGATAAGGAGAGTTAAAGAGAAAAACAAACCACAGAAAGATGAAGGGAAATAATTCCAGAAAACGAAATCTATGAAGAAAAAGAGATCGATAAAGAGAGAGAATTACAGAAAGAGAGAAAAAGTTGTAGTTAACGATAGATACACCGATAGAAAGCGAGCTGGGGGTAAGAAGCAAATGAAATGCCAACCTTTCCATCACTTCCCCAGCCTTGGCACCACATAGGCAGGGCTGCCCTGTTTTTTTTTCATGTTTTTTTTTACTTTCTAGGTGAGATCATTGTTACACGATGCTTGGATCGCTCTTGAGAGTTTGCTTGTACCGATTGTCAACCAATCAGTTAATGAAAGGGGAATTTTATTGCAATATAATATAAAGAATACGCACAGAAATATTTGGACTCATAGCCTAAGCGGCTAGAGAATGGTCCAATACAGAAAGATTGTAACAAAAAAAAGTAATAACAGTCTTTTAGGAAAAAATGCAACAATTGTGAAGGCATCATACTTGAACGATCTAGTGATATACAAAAAAGGAAAAAAGTTGTCGTACCAATGATTGCGTAGTGACAGCTAGCATTTTGGTGATGTGTGCACGGTTTCTGTCTTTGCTCCCGAATGACGCGTTCTGTCGCTATATCCCGACGATTTCGCCCCGTATAGGCGTGTCCGTATTTCGGAACGAAGTTTCGCGATTTGCGTGACCGAAGAACTCTGGCAGAAATGATTATCCGTAACGGTGTCTTCCCGAAAGCAGCTCACGGCGTCGGACATGATCCAGACGCGTTGGATTTATGCGGGCTAAGGTCCCGAAAAAACATAGCGTATCGTGATGAAACCTGTACAGGCCATCGAAAACGAGCAGAAAGTACAGAGTTGTTGCTTAATGTATAAATGAGCCTGCAAGAACATCGGAGACATGCAGACGGCGCTGTAGTGTCATTTACTAATCGCAGGACCACCGATTTTTATTCGAGGGGTAGGAGTGCCTCGCGAACATAAAATGTACAATTTTATTTTGTACTCATAGGCAATCTGTATTTCTATATCTGCGCTTTCTTATACTCAAATGATCGTTTCGTTCTTTACTGTGACATATATTTATTCATGTAGATTTGCGTTTTTTTTACAGCGACGAATAATTAGGTAATGCTGTCTCGTTCGAATTTCACTGCCGCTTTTAATACACGTTTCATTTTGTTTATGTAACTATGAATATTAACTTCGTTTTGTGATCATTTTTTGTTCTTATCTACGAGCAGTTTTTTAACCGGGGGTCCGTGTTCGGCCTGGCCGTTTGGGTAATTCTTCTGTATATTGCATTTATGTGTTTAGAAGTGTGTTCATAATTAGCTACTAATAGAAATTTTATTTTATTTTATTTTATTTGAGCGGCAAATGCGTTGAAACAATGAAAAATTGTCTTTCACCTTTGAGCTTAAAATCTTCAATAGCGACAGTTTATTTCCAGAAGAGGGGAAAACAAACAACAAAGGTTCCACAAAAAGTGCATCGTCATAGGTATTTCTGTTTTTCGCTTGTCGTAATTAGTTACCTGCTTACGGCACACTTCCCGCATATGTCCTCCAATGAGAGGCTTCCCTACGACTCGGTTAGGAGGCACAGGAAAACAAAAAACTAACGACCACTCAAAGACCCGATAAACACAATGAAAGCGATCCCCTCTGAACTTGACGGAGAATAAAATCTATAGTAATTAACTTTTATAACTGCACGAAGTGCATCTTCCTGGGTTTCATCAAAGCAATGCACCCAGACTCTTAAAATAAAAAGGTAACCGTTGTCACCCATTATTTTTTGGACCCTGTTTCACAATTGATGTGGTTACACAATATTGACACATAGAGTTTTCGCTATGCATGTAGTGCTTTCTGAAACCTTCGGTATAAAATTTCGTTTCAGAATCTGTTAACATAAGGCGTTATCCTTGTAAAGGGAACAGTTAACTCTAGCTCGCCTGTACACTTATGCGTCGTTCGCTTGTTTCATACACCCACTGTAGTAGACCGTAAACATCTCAGGCAAAAAAAAACAAATATGCACAATGAAGGGTTTTCCTTATTAGTACACAGCTCCTGAAGTTTGCCGCAACAGTATTCAATTTCTCAGTTTACTTCGTTTACTTTACACGCAGTCACGAACAGCCATACACCTTGGTAACGGTATACAAGCAGTGCAGGTGGAGAAAAAAAATAAAAGAAAATGAAGCAGGGCACGTTGACAAGAGTCCACAAAAGTTGCCCTCGAGCATTTCGAAACGCCACAAAAAAAATACACGGGCGAGTGTTCCGCTCGGAAGCAGCAATACCTTCACGTGATGCTTGCGTAAACAAACACACTGAGGGGCCCGAACGCCACGCGCCGCGATAGAGGCACGGTTGATTATTTGTTCGCGCTTTGCCGCACTTGAACGATGATCGAAACGCAGCAGAAAGACAAAAACAGCATAATTCAACAAACAGGAAAAGTTATTACTGGTTGTCTCGATGACTGTTGATTCCTGGACGAACGGTGCGTTGTTTGCCAGAGAGAAAGTAGGGCGACATAAGGGTGACACGAGACGGGGCGAAAAGCCGTGTACTCCCCAAGAGCCGCCACTGTTTGTAATGCGAAAAACTGATGTTTTCGACACAACACACTTTTACGCAAAACAGACAGACAGACAGACAGACAGACAGACAGACAGACAGACAGACACACAGACAGACAGACAGACAGACAGACAGACAGACAGACAGACAGACAGACAGACAGACAGACAGACAGACAGACAGACAGACAGACAGACAGACAGACAGACAGACAGACAGACAGACAGACAGACAGACAGACAGACAGACAGACAGACAGACAGACAGACAGACAGACAGACAGACAGACAGACAGACAGACAGACAGACAGACAGATAGATAGATAGATAGATAGTAGATAGATAGATAGATAGATAGATAGATAGATAGATAGATAGATAGATAGATAGATATAGATAGATAGATAGATAGATAGATAGATAGATAGATAGATAGATAGATAGATAGATAGATAGATATAGATAGATAGATAGATAGATAGATAGATAGATAGATAGATAGATAGATAGATAGATAGATAGATAGATAGATAGATAGGACAGGCAAATAATGCTGTTTTATCCTTCAAAGCAGAGTGAAAGTATACAACGCGTTTTCAAAGCACTCGCGTCTATGTAACGACCACGCGAGCTGATTGGAGATCAGGAGCAAGCAGCTTAGGATCCATCATCATCCATCTTCCGAAGTTCGAAACCAGCTTACTCATACTTCCACATGTTGCACACTTTTATTTCATATTTTGTTCAATAGTTTAACAAGCCCAAGATGTGCCTTGGAAACAACGACAAAAAAGGAGACCGATGCTGGTTAGGCATGTAAGCCCACTTGATTTCCGTTATAATACGAAAAAAATAAACAAGAACAACAGACTTCATCTAGAGGCGCCTTTTTTTTTCTTACGCATAACCAAAAGCGAGCAACATAAAATCCAACAAAATAAAGCGGACGCACATTATTTGTTTTAACACGAAATCACCAAAGAGCTTGTTTCACAGAAATTCCGGTTCTGGCGGCGTCATCGGTGTCTTTGGTCCCGAGCGAAAAATCAGCGTTGCCTGCCAGCCGAGGCAGATACAAACAAAGAACTATTAAGAAAATGTTCTGCTCGCGTGGGATTGTGGATTCGAAGCCCTCGCTACGCGGCGCGTTTCGGTAAGCGGCCATTCTAAAGTTACCCTATATGCTACATTTACAGAGTGAAAGAAGAAAACGCAGGGGTTACCAGGGGCGTGGCTTTTTCACGTTTTCTTAGGGAGGCGATGCATACCTAAAGGTAGCATATACAGTAACTCTAAGCCATTCGACCACCACGCATGTATCAAGTGGCGTGCCGACGAGAAGCTATCTACATACACCGCTTAGCGCCTTGGGAATACGACCTTTACTGTGGCAGCAATAAACGTGCTTCACAATAGTAATATTGAAATAATAATATTATAATATATTATTATTATTATTATTAACCACGATGTGATCATGAGAGACGCCGGAGGTTGAACTCCGGATATTTGAACCACTTGGAGTTTTTCAACATGCTCTGAGATCGCAGAGCACACGGACTTTTTATTATTTCACCTACATCGAAATACCTCTACCAAGGCCAGGATAGAACCCACTACCTTTGCGTGAGCAGCCGGGCACTGTCTTTGTTTCACTCAGGTGCATGTAGGAAACGTACTTAAGGAGTAAAAAAAATTGATTTAGGACTACCTGCATAAACGTTTTCACATACGAACTCAATTCGAAGAAAACTGATAGGAGTTCGCGGTCATTCGGCCACCTTTTATTGAAGGAGGACGGCAACGCCACCGCTTATCTCTTAACAAAATTATATTTAACCACTTATCTAATCCTATGTGCGATAGCTAAAGCTTTCGAATCATAAAAACGACGGCTCTAAACCTAGCGATTCTTTCAAGTGCGGCCATAACAAACACGTGGCAAGCTGAATAAACGTTCTTGTCTTACTTAAAATCAACTGAATCTCTAGCGATACTGCTAATTTATCTCTCTAGTCGTCAAACAACGTTCACTTTGACCACAGTAAGCCTTCAATAATGGCAACGTCGGTAAAATACTCTCCTTAGAATAAAGTGTTAATGTATTTGAATCAGCGTAACCCGCAAAAACTGTCCATCAGGAAAGGAAGCAATCAATTGGAGTAAAGTTTAAACCAGTCTTTCTCCCTGCTTAAAAAAAAAGATGACACGCCACGTTCCCGACGTGCTATCGAAGTTCCCGCCACTGGTGCCGAGGGGAGATAATGTTATGCCACTTTAACAACAGTTGCTCAAGTTATACCCCCCACAACAGACACAAAACTGGCACCAACACATGTTTGAAACGCGGGAGGAGCGACTGTTCTACTCGCACGTGGCCGGCCAGCAAGTGCTGAGCACGTAAGTATGGAACGGGCAGCGAGGGTCAACGGAGCTCTTTAATAAGGCTCCCTTCATGATAATGACTTATGCCCTAATAATATATATAATGAGACCTAAGGAACAATGATGCTATAGACAATGATTTTTCTTGGCATCATTATTTGTTAGTTTTCATTAGTATTGCGTCTAGCGCAGAAAGCGAGCCTTAAAGCTCGTTTCCTATTCTCGTTGTTAAGGTTTTTGAAGCGCATATTTTAAATGGTTCATGAAACGAGAAAGTGGAGCATCGTTGGTGTCCACACAAGTGATACACAAGAGCATCATCGCGTGATGAAGTCTGCACATGACATCAACACGACGTCACTAATAGCCAAAACTTGTAGCGGCATTATGGCGCATCACATTGTGAAGTCATCTAATGACAACGTCGGTCAAAATCAGGCCGATCGTGGAGGCATCGCAAAGACCAAGTAAGGTGCGGAAAGCTTGCGTGCAATCACTGAGGCCATGCGAATCCACGTTATAGGATGTTTGCAGGCCTCCTGCAAAGAGTTTCCCGAAACTAACTAGAGGGGACTCTGGCGCTGTGATCATCCAGCCACCACGAGAATGATAGGCAGTACACGAATTTGCCTCTATTTCGTGCTTCTGGGCTTCGGGCTTCGATTGCACTTGTGGCTTTGTTTATTGCTGCGTTTTGGTTTTGTGTCGTATAAAAGCACGGACCATTTGAAATTTGTGAGCCTACTTGAATCAGGAATCCGAATAAGATCAAGGTGTTGAAGGAAAAATGCTAAACCTTACCCTCTATAGGGATAAATAAAGGTGTTAATTCATTCATTCATTCATTTATTCATTCATTCATTCATTCATTCATAAACTTCGCCTCGTGGCGATGCGGATTATACGAAGAAGGAAGATTATACAAATCTGTGTACTACCTATAATTTCCATGACGACTGAAGCGCCCTTCCTTGCAGCTACCATAGACACAAGCACTAGCGCCAAATTTTTCTTTAGTGTGCCTATAGAAAACTCTGTGCGGAGTGAGAAGAAAAAGAAGAAAAGGGCTTTACGTTCCAGTCCACTTACACAATTGCCAGGGGACGCTGTTAGCTTTCTTGGGTTGAGTTCTAGCCCCAAACGCAGCGTCAGTTTGGCTTGGCACCATGGTCCACCTATCGGTGAATTCATCAGACCCGTGGCACACATGTCATGCAGAATAAAAAAAAAATGCTACGCATTCTTCCCCAGAACCAAGCGCTACGACCGACATGAATTCGATGCGACTGCATTAAAACCCCAGTCGCCACATTCTTGGCGAACGTCATCATTCATTTGCTTCTCCGGTGCGACAGCGACACAATAGACAATGGACAGAATAGCAGGCAGGGACGCTGTCGTATAGGATACGCGAGTCCTGTGGAGCGCGAAATGACAATCGAGCAGCGTGTCTTTTGTGAATGGAAATGCCGTGCTGGATGACGGTGGAAAAAAAAAAAATGTTGCTGAGGCATCCTGAGTCGCGCGAATAGCCAATAAAAAGCTTCGCGACACCACAAAACATTTCTCGAACATCTTTATTTTTTTCTTCTTTATTTCTTGATATCGAACGCACCACGCTTTCCGCCACCTCCCACGATGACTTCTATGTATGTGTGTTTGTAAACTACACGGCGGCGATAGAGGACCGGGAACAGGGTCGATTGACGTTTGCCAGGAGAGGTCCTATTGTTGCTCGCCCGCTCCGCACTCTTGGTCCGGCGGAATCTGGACGGTCCGCACAGCACTGTTCACATTGAAGAACGTCATCCCCCTCCCCTTTCCCCCCCCCCCTACCACCACCACCACCTTCCACAACGGTCGATGCAGAGATGACCGAGCCAGCAAAACTGGCTAACCGCGCCGTATAGCATGAGCTCATTCATTCCGTAGAGGGGGATAACGAGGAAGAAGAGGGAAAAAAAGGCGGAAAGGTAAAAAAGACGACCTTCCGGTTCAATCCGTAGAAAATGGCGCTAAAACAACGGAACTATAGGATTGATTGATTGATATGAGGGGTTTAACGTCCCAAAACCACCATATGATTATGAGAGACGCCGTAGTGAAGGGCTCCAGAAATTTCGACCACCTGGGGTTCTTTAACGTGCACCCCAATCTGAGCACACGGGCCTACAACATTTCCGCCTCCATCGGAAATGCAGCCGCCACAGTCGGGATTTGATCCCGCGACCTGCGGGTCAGCAGTCGAGTACCTTAGCCACTAGACCACCACGGCGGGGCGCCAAAACGACGAAACTATAGGAAAGGACACAAACCACAGCGCTGACTAGTATACAAATGTTTTATTCTCCCACTCAGCAAATACATACTAGACCACAATCTGAATAAATAGAAAAACAGACCAACAGCCTTCGGGGAGGGGCAATCGACATGCTCGATGGGTCAGAATTTTCAACTCCCTCGGAAGAAGGGAAATCAAGGGAAGCTTGCTCACACGTGCCTCGCCGCCGTTGTAGGCATGATACGCTCCATAAATGAGACTACGCGCGCGTTCGTCGTACTACTTTGACGGCAACGTCGAATCTTTAAAGGATGGCCGGAAACCGCGATCATAAGCATAAATTAAACATTCGGCTTTGCCGCAAAAACGCAACGGACAACGCGCGCGTCTCTTTTCTGAAGCGTATCATGTCTACAAAGGCGGCGAGGCACATGTCGGCCTCCCCTCGATTCGCCTCCATCCAAAGGAATCAGCAATTGTTTCCAATGGAGGCTGTCCATCGCTTCCGCACAGGCCGAGTCTTAATTTTTCTGTTTCTCTGTTTCATTGAGATTGTGGTGGAATACAGATTCGCTGACTGGAAGACTAAGACGCATTTAAAGGTGAACATAGTGACGCCCTCAAGCGAATGCGTCATCTCAGTTCTGTCTTCCAACGACGCTGGACTACACTTCAGATACACACATGCTCGATATTCGCAAGCAACCCCGCCTCTTGACGTGAATAAAATGATCGCGCCTGAACATTTGCCACACCAAGCTGACACCTTCATTAGCATATACTTGAGTCATACTGGACGTATTTTATTTTTGAGATGGTCCGCTAGGCCAAACCCGTGCTGTAAAGCTCCGCATTTACACCGGCGATGCCTCCCCTGTACATCGATGGCCATACCACGTACCTCAGACCGAGTGACACATAATTCAAGCGGAAGTCGAGAATATGCTCGCCAAAACCATAATTGAGCCATCGTGTATTCCATGGGCTTCCACTGTAGTTCTTGTCGAGAAGATAAACAACACTTGGTGATTCTGCATTAAATACCGACATCTGAACAAGATCACTAAAAAGACGTCTACCAGCTACCGCGCATAGACGACACCCCGAATTATCTTCACGGCACCAATTATTTTTCCTCCATTGACGCAAAAGCAGGCTACTGGCAAATCCCTGTCCATAACATTGGCCGCAAAAAGACCGCTTTCGTCACCCACAATGGTTTTTACCAGTTTAAGGTCATGCCCTTCGGTTTATGCAACGCTCCGACCACCCACGAGAGGACTCTCTTCTGCGTGGGTTCAAATGGCCGATTTGTCTATCTTACCTTGACGATGTTGTCGTCTTTTCTCCGACCATTGAGACCCAACTCGACCAGTTTTACTCAATACTGGCTGTTTTCACCATTGCTGGTCTCACACCGAACTCTTCAAAGTGTCACTTTGAATGTCAGCACCTAATCATTTTGGGCAGCCTTGTCGACTCCTGTAATCCCTGATCCCCATATAGTTCGAGCCGTGCGGAACTTCACCGTTCCGACCTGCACTAAGGAAGTCCACAGCTTTCTTGGTCTGTGGTCGTACTTTCGACGTTCTGTGAACAATTAAATTTGCGAAAGTCAAACGTCTTCTCACAGATTTCCCGAGGAAAGATGCGCCGCATTCACATGGGGTGCCACGCAGGCTACGGCGTTCTGTTCACTCTTATCACAATGTTAACAACACCACAAGTTCTGGTCGATTTCGGCGTTGCCGACCGTATACAGAAGTGAGCCCCGATGACAGCGGCCACGGAATTGGTGCTGTTTTGGTCCAGCATCAAAGCGGTTGCGCCCCCGTTATCGTCTACGCCAGCTGTCTCCTCTCCGCAGCGGAAAATAACTACGGAAACACCAAAAGAGAACGCCTTGCTCTCGTTTGGGCAACAATCAATAAGAATATTCGACAGAGATCTGTCTGGCACGAATAAAGTAAACCTCCAGCCACTTTTATAGCCTGAAGTTTCTAATGTTAAAACTAAAAACTATAAACTTACCCGACGATCAGGGACCGATTCTAATAAAAAACACAACGGTGAACTTGCATAGAATAACGTTATCGCAGAGTAACTTATCTGTCTAAGCTGATTCAGCGTACCACTCTAGTGTCAGCCTAAGGAACCACCAGTGACTTATTAAATCGCTTTCATCGCACCGACCATGAAAGCTGAGGGGTTCTGAAACCTTAACAGGGCACCGTCTATTCAGCGCACTATTGCTGACTCGAGGAATGTAGCAGGCCGGCCTAAAGTGTCTCCTAATGGATTCCCGACATCAAAGTAGCGACCGCCACCATGGCTCTAGTGCGCAACACTTCCCCAACCAAGCTCAGTCTGGTTAACGTTCCCACTTTTCGCGATATCTATCTATCTATCTATCTATCTATCTATCTATCTATCTATCTATCTATCTATCTATCTATCTATTTATCTATATCTATCTATCTATCTATCTATCTATATCTATCTCTATCTATCTATCTATCCTTATCTATCTATTTATCTATCTAGTTATCCACATCTATCTATTTATCTATCTATTTATCCATCCATCAATCTATTTATCCATCCATCAATCTATTTATCCATCCATCCATCTATCTATCTATCTTTTTATCCATCTATCTATCTATCTTTTTATCCATCTATCTATCTATTTATTTATTCATCTATCTATCCACCCATCCATCCATCCATCCGTCTATCCATCCATTCGCCCGTCCGTTCGTCCGTCCGTCCGTCCGTCCGTCCGTCCGTCGTCGTCTGTCTGTCTGTCTGTGTCTGTCTGTCTGTCTGTCTGTCTGTCTGTCTGTCTGTCTGTCTGTCTGTCTGTCTGTCTGTCCGTCCGTCCGTCTGTCTGCGGTGCAGGTAGCTCCTCGCTGACCCCTTCGCACGGAATATTGCAGTGTGCGGGATCTTTTGCATATTTTGCCGCCTAGAGCCCATCTCTGCAAGACTTTCCACAGTCTCTTAACACTCGTGTATTGTGATTTTCCAGATGTTATACAACCTGGGTTTGATTTATTCAAAGTAGACTCAACACGAGGAAAATGTTTCGAGAAGACCTTGATTCCCAACTCGAGCTTAGCCCACGGCTGAAGTCAGTCAGCATGCATCTTCTCCCAATGAAATCGACCATATGGCTGAACACATGTATATTTCATGTGTCTAAATATGTTGTTATATAAAAAAATCTACGTATCTCCACGAAGTGAATGATGGCAAATAGGCGAAGCTAGGTAGTAAGATCCATAATGTCTACTTGGAAGTCACCAACTAGTATAAATGATCTGTGCTTTTAAAAGTAGTATGCTATTCATTCGCAATTATAATTGTTGTTCGTCTATTGTCAACCTTTTTAGTCACATGCACACTTCTTTCTTGAATACCAATGGTTCTCTAACCACCATGACAGCGGAAGATAAGCTTTCACAACAAGGCTAGGCCCAAAGGTCCATTATGTGTAAGTTGAAGTCGCCTGACTAGTGTAAAAGGTTCAGCGTTTTAGGTATCTTTTATATATGTCACAGTTATGATTGATATTAAATATTGTCAGACATGTTTTCGTGCCTCGCATCGATGAATATCTCGTTTACGGACGCGGACGACGACAAGGCCTCGCGCCCTCAGGAGCTTCGCAGCCCTTCCGCTACTGTGAAGGCAGAAACCAGCGAAGCGAGCGGCAGCAGCTGCACGTTCAGGGGCGGGCAGCTTCACGTCGTTTTCGCCTCCATTCACACTTCTGTGCGCGTTGGCGCCCTCAGGTCACCTCTGCTTACTCCGTGCGACCGTCACGCGTTCGTGACATAGCGAGTCCAAAGGAGCGACTGCTGCAAACAGCGCTGGCACGGTCAGCACGTCTCGAGACAACGGGGCCACGATTTGTGGGGGCCGCCCAGTATCGCGACACTTGCGAAGGAGGCACAGGTGGCAGCGAGAGCGCGGCTGGGAAGGCCGAAAACTGTGTACTGCGCATATTCCGTCAATGGACGCAATCCGGCATAACCTAGCTATATTATTCGACAGAACCGAGCCACTTTGCCTGACCTAGCCATTACAGTTATGGGCATGGTCAGCACCCTGGTCAGTGCTATGCGCGTGCTGCTGAGCAAGATGCAGGCACCAACAGCTCAAAGCGTGTTGCAACTGCTTTACACCATCACTCTAGTTGTCGCAAGCCCTCGGAAGTCTGCTGCTTGAAAACGCAAGCGGCACCATGATGGCTTCACCATCGGCAAGATTTCAGGGTGCATGGGACCATGCCTACCAGTTACGTAATGCAACGAATGTGCTCATTTGATTACGACACAGGTGTGACTCACAGTCTGTAAAGTGAAGCACAGGCAGGCCGTTTCGCCGACGCCATCACTAGCTTTTCTCTCATTCTCTCGCTCTAACATTTAGTCCCCTTCCCCCCTTCCCCTGGGCGAGGTAGCCTACCAGGATCAGCCATGGTTAACTTCCCTGCCTTCTTTCATCATTATTCTTTCTTTCTATAGCCGTATAGAACATTGCTGCAAAAAGGCGGATCTTTTCTAGTAATTATGACGTAAAACATACAGAAAGGCAACTTGTACTCGTTATAAAGTCCGAAACTGCGTAGAATAACGCCCCAAGCGAAACAATCTCAATTTTGATCCAGAAGAAAAATTACTCCTTTTACACATTTCAGGCCACCCAACAGCGCTCCGAATGGACAGCTCCCTGAACACCTCGCTACGTCACATGATAGAAACTCCCAAACTGACAGGCTCTCTGCAAGGGCTTTCCGTTCCGCGTCCTTCGCCGAACTGTCCTACGGTTCAGTGCCACCTCCCCCGGCTCCCCTCGGTAAACTAGTTATCTGATCAACTCGTATACCCTTTTCTCCTCCGCGTAATCAGCTCAACCTAATGGACGTCAGCGTGCAAGGCTTGCCAGCCATCCCTTCACTTCCATTCTTTTTTAGACGTGCGTCGGCGGAAGACGCGAGTGGAAACCTCCATAACCGCGATTCCTCACTCCTTCGCCTTCGAACAGACCCGTAGCTTTCTATCCATTGAACATGGGGCACTGGAGACCTCGACTCGGGACAATAGGTTCACGCTTGTTAAAGGTACACCAAAGAGGAAAGAGATTTTTTTTCTCGTATTAGTAAATTGCTTTTTCGCAACTCCAAGCCCGCCACACTCATATAGCGAGGTGACGCTTGGTAAATGAATAAACACACATAGAAAATGTGGTAGACAAGCGTAACGTTATAAATTTTGACAGCGCTTTTTGGGACCCGAAAGATGCTAAACATCGCATAATGATTGATAGATATGTGGGGTTTAACGTCCCAAAACCACCATATGATTATGAGAGACGCCGCAGTGGAGGGCACCGGAAATTTCGACCACCTGGGGTTCTTTAACGTGCATCCCAGACCTGAGTACACGGGCCTACAACATTTCCGCCTCCATCGGAAATGCAGCCGCCGCAGCCGGGATATGAACCCGCGACCTGCGGGTCATCAGCCGAGTATCTTAGCCACTAGACCATGCTAAACATCGCAATATGCTGGTGTCCGCGACAAGACGCTTCGAGTACTTCTGGTATTGTGCAGCGGCGCAGATTGTGCAAGAGACAAGGAGTAGTCTTTAAACATTTACATAGCAAAAAAAAACAACAGAAGAGAAGTAGGTGGTGTGAATGTCATCGGTACGTTCACCACAGCATCGTTGCTAATCGGCAAAAATAAATTAACTTCTCTTCTGAGGCGTCTGAGGACCTACCCTACCAAAATTCCGGGAAGTTTGTTCAGCCAATGTCACTAAACTATTACCTATTCACTTTCAAATTCGTAAAACCACGCAAGGAGGTTTCGGGGCAAAGTGTAAATGTGAGAGTGGTAATTCCATTACCTCCAGTATCATTCAAGATATTAAAGCTATTCAAGCGACTGCTATTAGGGAGTATTAGAATAGCGCACCACAAGCCCTTGAAGTGCGGTCGCTGTCTGCGCATGCGTCGTATTGCAAGCCGCCGTTCGCGTTCGCGGCCCGCAACAGAAAATCCGAAATAGCAGGCGGCGTGTGCAGCCCGCTAAGTGCTGTGTGTAGCTTCTGTGCATTTGGGTTTGCGGTCGGGGCGAAAGGGAGAGCAAACGCTATTCTGAAACTCATATGGCGCCCCCAACTAAAGCAACGCCCGCAACACCCGCAAACGTTATTCTAAAACTCCCCGTCAAAGTCGCTTAAAAAGGGCACGCGCTACGCCACACTCCGTCGCTCTCGTTCAGCGTATCGTAATAGCGGTATACGTAACGTAATACCCATAGGCTGCCGTTTCATTTTTCCTTTTTTTTCCCTTTTTGTTTTCTTAAGGTTCCGGCCTTCGAAGTCAAATGTCAGCTTGCGTAACGCGAAGAGGAAAATCTCGGCGCGATTCCCGCAGGTGCCCGGCAATATTTTATGGCAACGCCAGACAAGCCCCAAAGGTCAACCACGTGGCACGCTCAGGGGAAACGTTGAAGGCTGTTTTTTTTTTCACAATGTGGCATTACTGAACTCCTCTCAAATTGGTTTCACGGCCCTTCACGGAAGTCATTGTATGCACGCGCGTTAGGTGCTGCAAATAAGATATGTAAAATGCATATACACGTCTTTAAATTTCGCTTGTTTGAGTATTCTCCCACTGTGTGACCTTCACCACAAATAATTCGACATTAATGAACATATTTGCAAGACTAACTTTAGCGGCATCTGTGCTGTTGTTAACTTAAGGCGTGGTTTTCTTAATCGTCTGCAGGCAGACTGCATACTTCACGGGACTAAAGGAGGAGGAGGAAAGTTTAAGTGGAAGGACAGGCAGGTTAGCCAGTTCTTAGACCGGCTGGCTACCCGGTGCTGGGGAAACGGGTGAGGGGAATAAAAGATGACAAAAGAAATGTAGCGAAGAGAGTGAGAGTGAAATTGCAAAAAAAAATAGCGACAGAAGAAAGGCAACATGAAAGAGTATAAGAAACTAAAGTCTGCCTCTGAGGCCAGTTCTCCGCAAAAAGCGTGGCAGGCTTTGAAAGCTCTGCTACGGGGCCAAAACGTTTGAATTCGCATTGGGATAAATCAACATTCCTAAATTCTACTCATCATAAATAGACTGTATTACATCGCCCATACCGTAACTATATAATACGATGACCAATGCTCTACGCACCAAATGATCGGAAGTCAGTGGAACGCATCTGATATTCACACAGAAGTGTATCATGCGATGTAACAGAGATCCACAAAACAGAGAAAATGCAAGGTGTAAATGCAGCATGCAGTGGCGACTGCGAATGAACGTCACCCGAAAGCCGAGTATCATTACATCATGGCGGCACCCGATGATTGATTGATTTGTGGGGTTTAACGTCCCAAAACCACCATATGATTACGAGAGACGCCGTAGTGGAGGCCTCCGGAAATTTTGACCACCTGGGATTCTTTAAGGTGCACCCAAATCTGAGCACACGGGCCTACAATGGCTGAACCCGACCGATTATGGGTTTTAATGCGTGGGCCCTATGGGGAGCTTTTCCTCTCGAGTCTGTATAATAACTCTGCCTTAGGGGAGTTGTGGTTTGACCTTATTCTCGAAATTCATGCACCCCCACGATTCTTCTAAATAAAGTTAGCGTGCGTTTTATGGGAGTATTGCCACTCTTCTGCAAAGTCTTGGGTCACACGACTGTCCTAAAAAGAGCCAGCGTACCTCTCTCTACAGGGAGTGTTCACTCTCATGCATTGGCTCTCCTCGGGAAAGTTGCGTGTCTCAAAGTTCTTTAAAGAGAGTCAGCGTGCCTTCCTAAAGCAAGTGTTAACTCTCTTCTTAGAAGCTGCGTGTCCCGAAACTTCGTAAAAAGAGCCAGCGTGTATCTTTAAAGCGTGTGTTAACTCTCTTGCATAAACTCGCTATTATAAAGTTGCGTGTCCCAAAGCTCTTTAAAGAGAGTCAGCGTGCCTCTCTGCAGGGAGTGTTGACGCTCTTCTAAAAATCTGCGTGTCCCAAAACTCCATAAAGAGAGCCAGCGGGCATCTCTAGAGGAAGTGTTAGCTCCCTTGTATAAACTCTCTATTATAAAGTTGCGTGTCCCAATCATCTCTAATGAGAGTGCTGACTATCATGCATTGACTCTCTTTCAGCAAGTGGCGTGACCAAAAACTCTCTGAAGAGAGTCAGCTTGCCTCTCCAAAGGGACTGCAACACATGTGACTCACGTATACAAAAAGAAGAGCCACAGTTTTGGAGCGCAGGGTTGTCACTGTGTAGCTTTACGATTACAGCGGCGGCCGATTGCCCTCAATGTCACATTGTTAAAACTATTGACCTTTCACCTTTACCACCGCAACGCTGGGCACTAAAGGCAGGTCGTTTTTGAGAAAACCGCGATAGCTGCTTATTTTCGTATTCACAGCGAAATTTTCTTGCTTCGCACTCGACCAAAATTAAATGGGAGGGAATAAAGTCTGGCCTCCTAGTGCAGATCAATAACTTGCTTTTCTACAATTCTCCGCTGTTCGTCACTCACTCGATTACTCCCTCACTCACTTGCTCAACCAATCAACTATTAACTCACCGATGCCCCCAATCAGCCTATAAGTTCCTCACTTGGTGAATTACTAGATGAATAAGTGCATCCCTCATTCGGTTAATCACTCAATCAATCATTCAGTTAATGAATCGTTTGCTGACTAACGCAATGAGCCAGTGAATAAAATCAACCAATGAAGGACGAAATAATATTATTACAAACTACAAGACGTTATCAAAACATCTATTCTTAGATCATCAAAACCTGAAACTACTACATAAAACACGTCAACAGGGAAGCCATATGTATACGCTACAGTGGTCTAGTGGCTAACGTACTCGGCTGCTGACACGCAGGTCGCGGGACCGAATCACGGCCGCGGCGGCCCCATTTTCGGTGGAGGCGAAAATACCTCAGGCCTGTGTGCCTAGATTCAGGTGCGAGTTACAGAACGCCGGCTGGTCGAAATTTCCGGAACACTCCGATACGGCGCCTGTGGCAGTAATATGCTGGCTTTGGGACGCTAACCTCACCAATTATTTCATTTCATTTCATTTATTGATACTTTCAGCCCTTTGCGGGCTATTACAGGAGTGGAGTTGACTCATATAAAACAGAAACGTGCATAAGTGAAACATAAGAAAAAGAACCTTCACTACTGGAACAAATCATTTCAGAGCACATACAACAAGTATCTAATAATGGCTAAGCATATAGTTTACAGAGAAGTTAGTGAAAAATAAAAAAAAGAGAGCATCACTGTCAAAACACACATCATATTTTGCGCATAATAAAACACATAATATGAACAAAGGAGCCATAATTCTACAAAACGCAGTGCTAGGAATTATAAGGTACGTGCGTTTTTCCTTAGTGCGGCCAGACAGGTATGACGCATCCAGAAATGGGGCAGATGTATAAGGAAAACGTCGGAACGCGAAGTGAAAATCGGAGAACTGATGAGCTAAACGATTCGACCCGCCAAATGACGTAATAAAGGAAGGAACACGGGTGAGGTGGGGAGTCGAGTGAGTCGCGCGGACCGGGCAACCACTGCTCGTGGCCCGAAAAAGTGGCCCGAGGCTCGCAAGTCATGACGACCGCAATATTTGCCCCCACGGGCGGCGTCCAGATTGTCCATGTGCCGCTCGCCGGGGTCCGTTTCTCAATAATCGAGATTGGCAAACAGCGCCGGGCACACCTGCTTCGCGTTTGCTCCTCTCCGCCCACACTTCTCTCCCTGTCTCCCTCGAGCCACAATAGCAGAGCGTGTCTTGCTCTCCACTCTGCGTTGAAGTAAGACCTTTTCTTATTTTTCACGTCCGTTCTTTGCGCCCCGGCCCTCAAACGAGAAAGGGCCGGCAAAACCACCAATGCAGTCTCTGTGCACGTTATTCGTTAAGAACGTTTCACGCCGCACGTTTCTATTTAAAAAAAAATTGCCCGCAGCTTCCCTCGGGGGAACACTGAGGAGGATGCGGAGCATATAATTGGTTAACGGGGTGTTAAAGTGCGACTTACATGGGTCGATGGCTAAATTGGTTAACGTGGTTGTGAAATGGGGTGTTAAATTGCGACTTACTTGGGTCGATGGCTAAATTGGTTAACGTGGTTGTAGAAGGGGGTGTTAAATGAGTGAACACGTACACACGTATGTGAAAGGGCGGCGCTGGTCGAAGGGACGTCGATCATTGTGTTTGTGGATTCGTTGGAATTCATTTCACCGCGACCTTGGACGTCGACGCGCCGTACAAACCAACCGACGAGCGGCAACTGAGCGAGCGAGCGCCGACCTTGAGTATATATACAGCGCGACGGCGCATGCACTGTCAGCTGTCGAATGTTCGAGAAGGGGGAGAAGCGCAACGGCGCATGCGCGCGCGTCAGCTGCCGATGTTCTCGAAGCGCGACGGCGCATGCGCGCGCGTCAGCTGCCGATGTTCTCGAAGCGTGACGGCGCATGCACGCTACATTATACAGCTAGCGAATGTTCGTGAAGAGGAGAAGCGCACGCGGTGTGTAGAGGAGGAAGGGTGCACAGATGGCGGAAGAGTGAAGCGCACGCGGTGTGTAGAGGAGGAAGGGATGCACAGATGGTGGAAGAAGGAGGAGGAAGCTTGCGGACGGCGCCGCACTACAAGCCTCGAGTATTAGATGCTCAGCATCTAAAAAACCTCAAAAGGTAGAGCAGCCGCCACTACCTGCGACATACCTGAAGTTTGTAGAAAACCTGCCTGTTTTACTCAAGTGAGTCAAATGAAAGCGTAATTTTATTTCACTATGTTAACTACATTACAAATAATTATATATTATATGATAGAAACACAATATGATCTGGTATAGCAATATAAGTATTTTTTTCTTACGAATATTCTGAAGCTGTTGCACTAGCATAATAAAAAGAGCTCGGTAAAAACGTTAATTATCAGGTGTCACCAACTCGTCCAACTGCATTATTGTAGTAGAATAACGAATGTCTACTTCTCTTGTGTCCGCATATCGTACCACAGTGAAGGAATGCAACTTTCGATTACTCGTTTCTTTGCTTGAGATAACCTCATATTAAGCCAGGAAGGTATAAGAAACGTTAATTGCACTGTTTCAAGCGTATCGTGATAACTGTGATAAAGATGTGACCAAAGGAAAGTGGACAAAAAGACAACTTGCCACAGGCAGGGATTGAACCTGCGACCTTCGGATATAAACCGTACCTCGTGTGCTTAACCATGCATTCATGCTAAACTGAAAGATTCTCTAAAGCCACGTTTGGGCGGTTTGTTTTCCTCGTCCGTGCCCCCATTTACCAATGTTTTTGCGCATGTGCGTAATAACGAAAATCCATACTTCGAATCAAACTAAATTGAAGGCCTAACTTGCTATGCCCAAGTCATATTATTTCACTTGACCCCATGCACAACTAGTTACACCGACGTCTAATGTTACTGGTGCATTCGCTAGTACTCGTACGGGACAAATAACCGTGGACGAGCACTAATGATTGTTATGTGGGGTTTAAGATCCCAAAACCAACATATGATTACGAAAGACGCCGTAGTGGAGGGCTCCGGAAATTTCGACCACCTGGGGTTCTTCAACGTGCACCCAAATCTGAGCACATGGGCCTACAACATTTCCGCCTTCATCGGAAATGCAGCCGCCGCAGCCGGTATTCGAACCCGCGACCTGCGGGTCAGCAGCCGAGTACCTTAGCCACTAGACCACCGCGGCGGGGCGTGGACGAGCACTAGGCCTTCGTTCGAAGAGCTTCTGGCGAGATCTACGTCATGGTTGCGGCACTTATCCTGAAACACGAAATCTGCTGTTGCATCATTATTTTCTTTTTTTGTATTCAAGCAATTATTCCTCAGTCACTTCCGACAGCGATTCCCGTTTATTCGTTTTGCTCGGCGTAACTTTTTTTTTACTTCCGTCTTTTTAACCTGATTAGATTATATACAGCCTGAAGGCTAGTTGCGGAGTCCGCAGGGACATGCTTGCTGCTATTGCAAAAGATTTTGGTGATAAGAAAAGAAAGTGGCTGAGGAAAAATGAATAAAGAACTTAGAGGATGTCGATTTCCCTATTTTCGTTTAAACCCATACAGAAAGTTGGGCGGTTCGTGTGACATGGCACCCTTTAAAAGTAGCCATTAAAAGTAGCAGCATTAGTAGTATAATGATTAAAAATAGTAGTGATAATGTAGTAGTAATGGTGGTAGTACTAGTAATAACAGTACTTAAGTTATCACTGATGGTAATGTTAGACATAGTTGTAGCAGTACTAGCAGTAGAAGAATCACACTCCGAAATTCTCTATTTGTTCTGCGCGTACGTTGACGTTCAAGCAACGAAATTTTGAACAGACAATCAAGAAGTAAAAAAATATTGGCACAGCCACGTGCAGGTGTGTCGATACCTCTCACTATTTTCAGCGATGCTTCTTTCTTCGGACTCCCCTTTTCTTGCGTTTATGTGGCATTTTGTTTGACCAATTTACTTTTTTTGTCTCGTGGACCTTCTAGCTCAATTCAAAACCAAGCAGTGTGATCAGCTGTCAAAACAGCGCAGTGGTTGACCTCTCCTCTCCCTTGGACCTGTTCCGTAACCGACCGCTCCCTCTCTCTTCCTCCCCCTCAACCCCCGTGAAGCCAGAGTGCCTAAACAAACAGTACAAATTGTTGAGACCAGTTCGTTCTTTACAATAAACAACGCCACAGCGCCGGTAATACAGAACACCATTTCTTACAAGAAAGACCCACGTCCTGTCATTTTAAAAGTTCAGTCTTTCAAGAGCTATGACATCATTTGCGCGTCAGTAAAAGGCTGCCCCGACGACGGCGGCCGCTCCTACTGCGCAGGTTTGCCTGGTCCAGTATCGGAGGACTTTCACTAGAGACGTACCAACCATCTTGTTCCACTCTAACCTCCCACGTTTTCCTGGAGGCCACACAGGACACCTTAAGGAAAGTAAAGAGTTGTATAAAGAGATATATTGTGGTTAACAGGCTACCTAGAGTTCCTCCGATCTTCCTGTTCCTTCTTGTGTTTCAGTCTGATAAGCTAAATGTTCAATACAAACACCCAAAAATCCGCCCAAAATTTCAGTTTTTGTTAGAACAAATGCACCAAACACAGGCTATAACTTCATAATGGAATAATTGGAAGCGCAAACCCACGGGACACAAGAGAAGAGACAAACAAGCGCAGTTTGTCCTGTTCGTCTCTTCTCTTGTGTCCCGTTGGTTTGCGCTTCCAATTATTCCATTATGAATTTGTACCAACTAGCCCACCTGTCAACCCTACTACAGGCTATAGCGCATTGAATAGGTGGACACAACATTGCCTATGTTCAGAGAACTTGAATAACACCGTGTACCATATGTGAGCTCTCCGTGCTAATGTCGTACTAGAGCATCGAGACTCACCAGTAGGCTTCAGAGTAGGGCCTGCCGAGTCCCGGCGCACCGTCCGCGGGACAGTTGGCAGCCGCGGCAGCCGCCGCCGCAGCCGCCAAGGACGTGGACGGCGACAACACTCCCAGCACGGCGTTCGACGACGTCGGCGCGACGCCCACGGCGCCCAGGGAGGCACGGAGCCTGGCGAGCAAGCCGCTCAGCGGAGCGGGGCCGGACGCCAGCGTTACTACGCACCCCGAGTTCGTCGGTTCGGCGCCCCCCCCCCAAACCCGGCGATACGACGCGAACACTGGCGCTTTCTCTAGCTCCGCTGCGCGCTTCTCGTCCCGACCGACGGGGGACCGGACCCGGCGGCGACGTAGCGCCCTTGTTCCCGCCGCGAAAAGCCGCCGCCACATCCCACGTGGGGGCGGCCGCCGCGTCGGCCCGTAACCATGGAAACAGCCCCGAGTCGGCCCTCTCCTCCTCTATCTTCCCGACGCTCCCTCACTTCACCGCCGCTCCCGTTTTCTTTGCCAGGGTAGGTACAGCGTTCTGATCTCCTTTCCATCCAGCTCCCTATCAGTTCCCGTGTTTTCAAGCCAAGAAACTCTTGCCCGAAGGCGCTGGGCCCTTCAAAGGCTGCACAGTTAGCGTGTTTTCTTTTTACTCACCTAATTCACTTTACCTATCACCTGTATTCCTTTCTTCGCACTAACTTCCCTCTCTTCCATACGCACCATCGTCGCCTCTTTTCCCCTATGCTGGGTCGCCTCGTCACTGGCGTTTCTTTGCCAAAAATAGGTACGATGCCATGGCCTCCTCCCGCCCTGCGAGCTCAATATCCCCTCCCACAATATTTTTTGCTTGTTTTATTCCTTTTCATGTAGCACGCTTTTTCTTTTACTTTTGATTTCCCCTTCTTTCAGCGAAGGGTAGCTGGCCGGTCTATCAATTCACTAACCTCACTGCCATTCCACCTGTTTTTCTCTTCTTTCCATCCCATGTTTTCTATCACTACACCCTTACCCATACACGCTCAGATGCTAAAGTGCACAGAAGCAGCGTATTTAGTTCACCTGATTCACTTTCCCCATCACCCATATTTTTTTTTCGTATCATGCCCTTTTCTTCCGTAGGCCCCGTCGTCTCCTCCTTCTTTGCTATTCCACCGGTTTCCTCTTTTCCCATTTCAGCTTCGATATCTGAAGAAAAACCGTTCCTTCAATCTACGCGGCTTACGCTCTCGTCTTTCAAGGCGTATCCCTCTGAAGCCTCTTATTCTTCCAACGTTTACTCTTGCCCCACCATCTTTTCTTTTCCCTATTTGCGCTCTTGTTCCCGGTTGTCCACCTTCTCCTTCCTTCTTTACTCAGGCTAAACACTCGCTTCCGATACTTGTTCATTTATTCTTTTCGAAGTTCGCCTTTCTTGTGTGCTCCTTCTTTCTCGGGCACTTTTGGTAAACAGCTGCACCTGCCTTAGCGACACGCCATATGTGTCGCGCTCCGGCGATGGGAAATGGGGGAAGGCTTCTTTCAGTCGGGACAGGCGTCGTTCTCTGGGAGTGTGCGTTGTATAGAGTGCGTGGAATGACGCGCGCGTCGCTTCGACGGCCGAAGCGACCTCGTGTGGTGGCGAACGAACGAATTCTCATAGAGTTTGGGCCTTTGAGAAGGTAGAGCCTCATTCATATTCGGAAACCTGATCGGAGCCGGTGCATCTTTACGCAGCTCTGAATATCCGGATCTGAGGGTTCCCCATTTTGCTCCGGCGTTTGGTTTCCAGAGATGAGACCTGCCCGTCCTTCTCTTCATGCGCATCGCGATTGTAGAGGGCTATTGTATGAACGCCTTTGTTGGCCTCAAACGCATTCGAGAAAACCAAGACGAATAAGTTAGGCCGTGCGATACTGTAGAAGGGACGGCGGATGTACGTCATAAAAGCGTATCATATATAACGTTTCGTGTCCTTTATCTCATTGTGTTATCTGAACGATTTTTTTTCGCTCTTTGCGGCTTGCGTAAATGACAAATGCTTGCACAGCAAATGTCTCTGCTGCCGACGTATCGAAAATCGACCTTGCGTTCTTCAAGACAGTGACTCAGAGATGGGAGATTCTTGAATACAGGTGTCACGGGAGCTAACAATCTGACAAGTGCAGTCTTCAAGACGGCATGAAGACGAGCCGTATCGTCGAAACGTCGGCGTCCTTGTTCAGGAGGTTCTCACTTTGTTAAGCCACCATAACGTCTGTCACTTACTGCTAGAATCATCACGGCATAACCGTTTCTTTAAAACAAAGTTTTTTACGCCGGGGTCCACCAAGGTTTCACTGACGTATTTTCATCACGGAAATGACGTCGAAAACTTGCACATGATCAGAATTACTTGAACGGGAGGCGAACCTACGACCTTTTGGTTCGTGACAAGCGATGTTGGGCACGTTTTCTTGTATTCTTGAAATCTGATTCATTGATATTGTGCAAACTGGGCGACGGAAAAAAATAACCGCAGATATCGGTCAAGTCAGCTGATTCACGTTCTTCGAGATATAAAAAACAGGATAGGCCAAATTCATTTCAGATATAAGCCATTTGTGATACATATATTAAAATGGGAAAGTATTACGAAAAATTGCATTACGCGATACGACAAACGTTCGCAAATAACGTCACAAATATACAAGATGATCTCAAAATTTTCTGTATTGCACGTTTAATTAGCGATTGTACAAAGTTTTATAAAGCTGTTTTCTCTGGGAAGTTCATTAAATGAACAAACTTGTGCTTTACGAAGTAGTAAGAATCGCCTGTCTGCACAAGAACACCATATCAAGACCGTTGAAAAAAATACGAATGTAGCGCTTTCCATAGAAAAAGATTGGACTTTAAACAAAAAAAAATTGCGGCAGCTAAGCATTGCTGGTTCCAATACCGAGAAAACGGCAAAGCCGATCACATTGGCCTTCTCGTTCTTCTCCTCCGCATTGTCGCATCCCTTTCTCTCCCTTCTACAGGCCATATGAGATAAAGGCCATTCGTGAATATAGTTTTTTTTAACACCACACATGGCTTTGTCGAGCTTTATAAACTCCGCTGGTAATAGCTACGCACCAAACTCGCAACATCCCAACCCTGAATAAACTATCACGCCGTAGATATTATGCTTTGCGTGGTGACAACCCACACTTTCTTGACCCAAGTGTTACGTAACACCACTTTTAAAACTTTGACAGTGGGAACTGTATAAGCCACGATAGGGTCTTCGCTTTCTCCGCCTAGTCGAATAACTTCAACAAATAGCTTGGCGCTTATTAAAAACAATCATAGCATATCCACGTGATGATGTGTGGAGCGAAGAGACCATCCATCCATCCATCCATCCATCCATCCATCCATCCATCCATCCATCCATCCATCCATCCATCCATCCATCCATCCATCCATCCATCCATCCATCCATCCATTCGTCCGTCCATCCATCCGTCCGTCCGTTCGTCCATCCAACTGACCGTCTCTCTTTCGGTAGATATGCTGTGCTGGCCACACCGAGAGGATGGACTGCCTTAAACAATTAGGAGCTTCGCCCCTCAAACACTCCGGCTTCCCGAAAGAAGGCATGCGGTTTACTCGAACACCATGATCACTACGGGGGGGGGGGAGGGGATCGTCCCCATTTTCTCTCGAAGCAAAGCATCTCGCCTTCCCTAAAAGCGTCCACCAATCATCCAGTTCCCAACTCCCCGAATCCCGTAGTTTCCTTCATTTAGGCTACGCCATTTTCGTCTGCCTACTTTCTACAATCATATCGCTCGCGAGAAACTCATTGCTTTTTTTGGCTTTCACTCACTCATCTAGTAAACGTATACTTTCGCATCTCAAGACATCCCGAAATACGAGACTAAAATAAAGAGGAAAAAGAAAATCAAAGACGAACAGTTGTGGTGCGATAACCGAGGAAAGAGGGGGGTAGTGAAGAGTCGAGCTTTCTTCACACTCGCTGGCGTGACACAAGCACTTCTGCTATCCTTCCCCTTCTCCCTTATCCTCCCTTACAATGCCCTGAGATGTTGACCTCCGGGGGGTCGTCAGTCACTGCAACTCAGTCGCTTTCCCCCTTTTGCTCCTCATAAGCTTCCCTCTTTCTTTTCTCTCGTTGAAATCGTTGTCCCAGGTTCTTTCTTTTTGTTTCCCCAAATGACAGCTCCTTTCCTGGTTCCTTTATTTTTTTACTGCGCATTTTACTAGCTTTCCTTCAATGTGTGTGCACACGGAGGGGCGGTATCCATGGCTTTTGTGCTGCAGAAGAGGAGTGTCATCACTGAACGCTTTTCTCGGGTGAGAATACAAAGTAAGGAACAACAAAAAATAAGGAATAAAGATGAGATAAAAGGGAGACGACGCGGCGGTCACGGCAGAGAACATCTCGTCTGCCACCTTCCTTTCCCCGTCGTTCGTCTGGACTCCCCGTCAACTTGGCCCTAGGCCGTCTTACAAAGTCACGGCATCACGCCTTTAGTCATTTCTATCCTTCTGGCTCATTCTTCCTTTCTTTCTTTCGAAAGCATTTACGCTCATCTTTTTTTACTTCCCTTTTCCCTAGATATTTTTTTCTTTCGATTATTTCGCCTTTTTCGCTTCTTCAGACCAAGATTTTTTTTTTACGGCCAACGCATCACGCCTTTAGTCATTTCTTCCCTTTTACTCTGCTTTTTTTTCTGTTTTTCTACCTTTCGTAAATATTTGTGCTTATTTCAGTTTTGCCTTGTTTTTTTTCTTTCCTTTTGATGATTCTGCGTTTGTCGCTTCTTCAGATCTAGAAGTTTGTTTTTTGCCTACGCATTTTTCCTGTAGATACTTTGTCCTTGTAAGAATCCGCATAGAACAGTGTTTTTACTGTCTCCTAAACTGCGCAGGTTTTAGTTATGCCTCGCTTGCATTGTTTCCTTTTTGGTGGCTCCACCCCATGCTTCGTAAAAAAATAATATGTGGGACATATTTCTGCACTGTCTAATGGCCCTTTCTCGACGAACAAACGTGGTTGCACGAGCGCGGATTGTTCCCGAGCAAGGTAACGTAGTTAAACGGGACTCTACAGAATTTTAGAGACGCCGTGCAAAAATATTCCTCGAAGAATATTTTTCCGTGCAACGGGTTAGAGACGGACAGAGAAAGAACACAGCGTTGTGTCCCCTCTCTGTCCGTCTCTAACCCATTGCGCTGTAAAATGTTCTACGATGAACATCCACCAGCTTGCCCATCTCGCGATTCTGCCTCAACAAAAATATTCTTGGGGCTGAAAAAAATTACAGTAGAGACAAAGCAACGGCGACAGCCATAGTAATTGCATGCACCATTTCGTTAACAAACCGAGCAACACTTCACCCAAGTTACATTATAAGAAGGTTGGGACACGTTATTGCCAGCGTTCGAAGTAAAGACGCTAGCTTAATACATCAATGCTGCTGGAGCAAGTGCACAGACTTTTGTACTGCGTATTGCATTGGCGTAAGAGAACACAGACCGCACAAATCTACAAGGCCCTCTACTAATCCTAGCCAAGATAAAGAGCACGCGACAAGGCCTGTCGATCAAAGTACGCAGATCTTACCGCTGCGACGCAGCAACATTTCGGCTACCCCTCACCCTTTATTCAACCACAAGGGCTTTTCGAGTTACGAAAGACGACCGGCTCGAGCAATGATCATCAGCTGCCTTCCTACACATTTTTGCGCACATGGAGCGCATGGCACGCGATGAGATATTATTCGTTTGGGCTTTACATGGCGACGGGAAAAATGCACCCAGAGTGTTAATACCCTTCCAGCAAAATTCACTAATATTGTAAACTTAGCGTATGTATTCCCTAATATGACGTCATTCGAATGTGCATTTGCTCATCACTCGAACACGTGTGGGACGTGAGTGTGGCATCTTTAGTGCTTAGATACATCATCGATGCCCCATGCCTGACAAGCTCTCCCGCAGTGTTATCTTACTCAATGCAACTGTTTATTCTTCATTTGGATAGCGTGACCTTAGGCATGTTGTAAAGCGCGTTGTCGAAGTACCTTTTGCCAAGACGATTGAAGTGCGGCGCTGATAACATCCACGGATACAAGAATAGCGCCGCTCCTGCACTCGACAATATTCTTCAAAGGCGGGGCTACCTGCCATGCGGCTCAGGATGTCAGCCTATAGAGTACGGCCATTGGCGCAGGCTTTATTGTAAGCGCCTTTGAGGAATGCCGGGGCTTTTAAAGTTTTATCCATTATGCGTTCTACTGTAGGCACCAACGTTGCCACGTTGTGTCGCACAGCATTAAATTATTCACTTATTCGGACAGACAGACGGACGGACGGACGGACGGACGGACCGACCGACCGACCGACCGACCGACCCGACCGACCGACCGACCGACCGACCGACCGACCGACCGACCGACCGACCGACCGACCGACCGACCGACCGACGGACGGACGGACGGACGGACGGACGGACGGACGGACGGACGGACGGACGGACGGACGGACGGGACGGACCGACCGACCGACCGACCGACCGGACCGACCGACCGACAGACAGACAGACAGACAGACAGACAGACAGACAGACAGACAGACAGACAGACAGACAGACAGACAGACAGACAGACAGACAGACAGACAGACAGACAGACAGGACAGACAGACAGACAGACAGACAGACAGACAGACAGACAGACAGACAGACAGACAGACAGACAGACAGACAGACAGACAGACAGATAGATAGATAGATAGATAGATAGATAGATAGATAGATAGATAGATAGATAGATAGATAGATAGATAGATAGATAGATAGATAGATAGATAGATAGATAGATAGATAGATAGATAGATAGATAGATAGATAGATAGATAGATAGATAGATAGATAGATAGATAGATAGATAGATAGATAGATAGATAGATAGATAGATAGATAGATAGATAGATAGCTAGATAGATAGATAGATAGATAGATAGATAGATAGATAGATAGATAGCAGATAGACCCATAGATAGATAGATAGATAGATAGATAGATCTAGATAGATAGATAGATAGATAGATAGATAGATAGATAGATAGATAGATAGATAGATAGATAGATAGATAGATAGATAGATAGATAGATAGATAGATAGATAGATAGATAGATAGATAGATAGATAGATAGATAGATAGATAGATAGACAGACAGATAGACAGACAGACAGACAGACAGACAGACAGACAGACAGACAGACAGACAGACAGACAGACAGACAGACAGATAGGCAGCCAGGCAGGTAGCCTTAATCATCGTTACAACGTTTCTGCAAGCAGGAAACCATAATTTTAGGACATATATAGCGACACGAAAACAGTGTAGGCGAATTTCTTCTTAGCTTTCCCTCCTCCCTGCTACACAACCTATCGTAACGCCCATCAGGCACCTTCTCCAGAAATAGGCATATGATATTTCATTATACAGAATAAAGTTCCGGAGATCAACAGCTAAAATGTGCGAGAAGGCACAAAAAAATTGGCGCCGTATCTGCATGTTAATCTGCAAATTTTGTCGAAAGACGATAGTCTTGCTGTGAAGAGAGTGAACAAAACATTCATTTGATGTTCTACGCAAGAAAATCGGTGAATGAAGCGGAGGCGAACGAACGCATCAAGTCATGTCACACGTGAGACATGAGCGCCATCTGGCAGTTTTCTTGGAAAACAAAGCGCGTAGCTCCGAGAACGGGTGTGCACCCGTCTCAGTGGAGATAAGGAGTAGAACGCAAGGTGGCGGGTAGGTGCCACCACCGTCCTGTCTTAGCAAAGCGTTGGAAACACTCGCCTTTTTGTGCAAGCCTTGCATGGTCAGCGCAGCGTGATAAGCGCTACGATCCTTAAAGTTACTTATGTATGCCTTTTCTAGTAAAAGACGCACGTGCAGATTATATACGTGTTGTTATGGTGCCCCAGAAATGCGCAATAATTGCTTTTTAATTGACAATTGCACAAGTATGAACGCTAAATCTTGAGCAACGTTGGTCGGCGCTGCAGATGGGGTCAGCCGTTTCAAGTACAGAGTGCAGTTAAGAGTGGACAAACAGACAAACGTACAGACATACCAAAGTTCTTGCGTCGAATGGTTCCCAAGAAAGACTATCGTCTTTAAAAAAGCATTTCGGGGTGAGCTGTTTCTGACATGTATGATGGACGACCCATAAATAAAAGATATACTGAGTTTTGACCCGAAAGCACTCAGCCATGATGAAAGTTATTCAAGCATACGTGTGAGAACAGCTGTAGCTAGAGCTTACCAAGTTGGCAAAGTCTATTCACGTTAGCAGAAAGGGCCCCATACCTGACGACAATTGGAAGTAGAGTTAAGGTGTAAATGGTGGTCACAAAGAGCGTTAGTTTACGATGGTAGTACATAACATATATAACATAACAGATGCATGAGAGCATATGAAAATTGATATATGTGAGAGGTGTATATGGAACGCAGAATATGCACAAAACAACATGAAATATTGACAAAGGCCACTGAAAATAGCAGCTTTAAAATGCGAAGCATTTCTTAGCGAACTTCGGTGACTATGAGCGTATCTATCTATCTATCTATCTATCTATCTATCTATCTATCTATCTATCTAGCCGCTTACGTTTGGGTGCTCTCGTGGTCACCCCCTCAATTTGGCGTAAACCAAAATTAGCATGGGAGGGTCAGATGGTTTGACGAATATGCCACGCTGGTCAGGACATGAATATTGCCACAATCCCGTCGCGTACGTCGTCAAACGCTTCCCGCCAGACAGTGGCACATACCCATGGGTGGGTATGTGTCGCTGGTATGCGGGTATGTACCACAGGTGATTGACACTTAGTATCTACCCACGAACGACGAGAACACACATGAGCAAATATAACATGCGAGCGTTAAGAAATACCCGACCTCGGTAACGTCGACCCGATGAATGCAAAGAATATTCTAAAGCTGGAATCGAACCCAAGTTTTCTGCGTGGCAATGAAGTATTTTACGACAAAGCTAAGGCAGGTCTCGGAAGTACTTTTCGAATAGACGCTAATCTTCGCAAAACGTCAATAGTGGTTGCAGTGATGCCTACCCAATTTCATAAACATTACATATGTACTCCTTTGATACGGCTGTCACGTCGCGTTAACGTGAATTGTGGTTAGTTGCCCTGTGCTGAAGTTGAGTTATGTAGCCGTGTCCGGCCGGCAAGCTCGCGTGTATCAGCGCTTCTTATCAGCTTCTGGAGTTGATAATGCGCATGCTCTAACTGGCCTCATTGCGCATGTTCTAGTAACATAAACATCTGCAACTCTTCAACATATGTCTGTGCGTGCAATATTTGTTCATATATTTAGCGTCATTTCATGACGTGTCGCTCAACGAAAAAATTGCAATTCCCTCCATTGCCTTCCCTCTACATGCTTCGCATAACGTCGATTCCCAAGTACGTGGAATCTGCCGAATTTTCTTGACTTCTTGTTTCCCACCTTCACATAATTATACGCTCGTTCTATAGCTTCAATAGTTTATGTTCCTTTTTTTGTCTTTCACATCTTTGTCCCCTACTTTATGTATTCCCCTTCGCTTCCTCCATCATTTATTTTAGGACTTGCCCTAGGCGATTCTAAAGCTGAGATAAATACTAAAACTGAGCAGACCGAAAAACTTAGGTGTAACTCAGCAGGCTAGAAGCAAGTCAGCAGGAGGAAATAGTTCGCAGAAAGCATCACCGACGACCGAAAACACAAGATCATAGCAAGACGCTTCCAGAAGACTATAACAATTGACGTATGATTAATGCGCTTAAACACAGATATCGGCTACGTTGGGGATATTTAGGCGCCAATTATCTTGTTTGGTTTTGGGGCGTTAAACACTAACAAATAATAATCATTATTGTCGGCAACGGCAAGGCATGCCTGAAATGAGGAGGCAAGCGTCGCCAAATGTGCTATCCTGACGCGTCATTTCCTCAACGAATTCACCAAAAGTGAGCCACAACAACTTCGCCCTAAATAAAACAATAGAAAGATAGCTATTCGCTTAAAAAGAAACAACCAAACATAAACCCATACCAGGACTTGAACTTTCGACAGCGTTCTGCGAAAACAGTGTATTATTTTCGTTTCTCCCGTCTCGGGCTTTCCCGCGAAGTGCCTTGCGAAACAAGTGTGAGCTTCGTATTCCAGCTTTGCTGTTGCTTTTTGACATCTTTTCTTTCTCGCTATTAGCCGCGTATAGTTTGCTTCGCGCACACGCAGCGGTATAGTTAGCAGTGGCCCTCTGCCACGACTGTTATTTTGCATCTTCGTGTTAACGAACTGCCGTACCAGCACTCTTCTTATTAAGAGGAAAGCGCTATAAGACTCACGAGAAAATAGAAAGAGTATCCAGGAGGCATTTTAATCTGCGAAGGTGGAAGGCCGGCAAAGCTATGTAGCCGATGGCATAGAAGGGACGCAGAAATTCGACCACAAATAGAAAAAGGGCCAGAATTTTTTTTTAATTTTAGCCTACACTTCTCTAAGCAATTGTAAATGATGGGGGGGGGTGAAGAACGATGCCGTTGATAGAGAAGGTGAAGGTAGTATATTGCGGGACAGTCACACAAGGGCCCCTCCATTGGGGAGGACCGATGGTTACGGCCGACGGCTGCTGACCTTAATGTCACCGGTTAGATCCCAGCTGGATCTCTTTTGACGTAGTCAGCCAATCACTGTTTTTGGTTAAACTTGAAAGCTTTGATGTTGACTCGTCCGTTGTGAATTTCCTGCATAGCTATCTGCTGCATGGTTCATGCTATGTTTCCGTGGAACGATACGTTGTGGAAGAGATTTAAAAAACTGCTGGATTATTGCCAATACCATCTCTTTACTGCCGATGAAATTACGCTGAAATGTTATTTCTTTACAAGCTATATAGTTCACGGTTTGATGTCCTACCCTCAGTAGCAATATTTTCGAATTTCGCGTAAGTTAACCAAAGACAATCGACCGCTTTGTGTGCCTGCCAACTTCTTTCAACACTTTACCATTCACATAATAGTTACTGTAACGATAACTTCTTTAAACGTGATGTTTTTTCATAAACCGAAATCATTGTTCTTATCTAATCTTTTCACTGTCTTAACAGTTTTCCAGCCTAGTTACGGTGGTCTATAGTGGCTAGTGTACTCGGCTGCTGACCCGCAGGTCGCGGCATCAAATCCTGGCTGCGAGGCTGCATTTTCGATGAGACGAAAATGTTGTAGGCCCGTGGGGTGAGATTTGGGTGCGCGTTAAAGCACCCCAGGTGATAAAAATTTACAGAGCCCTCTACTAGGACGTCTGCCATAATCATATGGTGGTTTGGGGACATAAAACTCTACATATGTATCAATCAACATATTTTTTCGCAATGTATAGATTCTTTCTTTTACCATTTTTTAAGCAAGTCGTCCGCATAGCTCTGAATCTTTAACATTAATTTTCACTCCCATTCCGGCATTTAGCCTTGTCTTTTCATTATCCTGATTTCGCGTTCATCCCTTTTTGTCTGTGCTTATTTGGTCTCTTTATTTGATTTTTTTAACCAAGACCTGTCTGTGTTGTAGTGTTCATATTCATTGTCTTATTCCTGCGTGTGCCAACACAAGGACCATATGGCTGTTCCTGAGCACGCTAAATAAACTATTATTATTATTATTATTATTATTATTATTATTATTATTATTATTATTATTATTATTATTATTATTATTATTATTATTATTATTATTATTATACCCTGCGAGATCTACAAATGCGTATTGGGCTTTTGTCTTCAAATGTTGAGGAGCGTAATTATTAGGATAACATTTATGTCAATAGTTCACATTAATTAGTTATTGGCATTTAACATTAAAAACCGCAATATAGTTATGAGGGTAACCGTTGTGGAAGGCTGCGAAATTTTTGATCGCACGGGTGTTTTTAACGTGCACCAAAATCAAAGTACACAGGCTGGTATCTATTTCGCTCCACTGAAAATGCGGTCGCAGCTGCCACGATTCGAATTCGCAACCATCTGGTCAGAAGTCACGCACTATAGTCGCTAGACCATCACGAAGGGTAACCTTCATATTAGTATAGGCAACATAACGATCCGTGGCATTTATGTCGCACTATTAAAAAAAAATTCCTCCGTCCTTAACGCCAACGACATGCGGTGGCCCTATCTAAGCCAAATGACCTGCCTGCACTGCATTGTTTGTTTGTTTTTATTTCCAGGTACGGATTTTTTCGATGGCCTGAAGTATGCGAGGTTATTGCCTTGCACACTTTCTTTATAGCAATTTCACAACAGCCGTCGTGCTCTATCTTCGACCGTCTATTTTTCAATTTCACCCTTCACTGAACCTCAGAGCTCTTCTTTTCAAGTTCGTCTGCTGCAGTATAGCAGACGTAACATGCGTCTGCAGCCGTTGCCGCTGTGGCTTTTCGGTTGGTGGTCTGCTGTTTTGCATCACGTTTGCCCGTTGCAGGCTCTCTCACCAAGTTTTTTCGTTTAGACCTTTAACTCGGACGGCAATTTTTCGTTATTACTCTGTATCATTAAAGACAGAGTCTCAGAAAGTGGCTAAGTTTAATCAAGCTACATTTCGCCTATTTTTTATAAGTATTGCTCCTATCGCCATGGAATGCACATGAACACTTCGAGCCAAGATTCACTGTCGGTGTCAGCGTCAGTGTCGTGCTCACCATGAAGTCGAAGGGCGACAATATTCTAAATCATCCATGCACGGACCGTAGTAGAAGGGCAAATGTTAAAAAGACACTGTCGCGAAAAAATTGCACCTAATTTTTAATTTTGCTTTATGATATATTTACGTCTTTTTACTTTTTTTTTTTGGGGGGGGGGCTAGGTATCTGAAGACCAACTTATCACGGCTCCAAACTTCCTTCGCACAAGAGCGCGACGGTTGTCATTCAGACATATTTAGAGCACCCACTCGTAGTTTCGATTTCGAATAGCACCAAGCTGCGCTTGTGCAGTTTCGTTAGCAAGGTGAACACAGCTGGAAACGTCACCACGCAAAACCATGACGTAAGCGCTACGCACGAGAGTTCACGCGATCGGGCCAGTCACTGACACCCAGCACAGGTAACCCACGTGAAGCCACAGGGCCGGAACGAGAAAATCGAAAGCAGCGCAAGCGCAAGACACGTGCCAGCAGCCAGCCGACACAAACTCGTGACGTAGGTTTGTTTACATTGCGCCTGCGCTGACGTTGGCGTCGCCAGGGAATCCGCATCTGGCTCAGTCACGCGGCGTGCACAATAAATTTGATTTTAAATACGTCCTAGGCTATATTTGCCAGTGATAGCTCGTAGATATGTACGTCTCCACATAAATCTATCTCGCTCATTATCTCGCCTTCGAAAATTTATGTCAGCGCTGCTTTAAAGATCGTAGAGAGAGAGAGAGAGAGAGAGAGAGATTCTTGGGTCGCAAAAAGATGAAAAGTGGGGGTAAGCGACGCAGTAACTTTCTCTCAGATGAGTGACACCACAACCGCGACACTAAAGGGGGTTGCAGAGAAACGTATGGAAGGGTGCGCTCTACTTGTGCCGTACAAGTGGAGGTTAGGCAGAGCACGCAGTAGTAATGTAATTTGGAAGAAAAAGAAGGGTTTCTGGATTTGTAGCTGTGAGCGTCATCTGCGTCCATGTACTGTGGCGGTGCTACATCCACGGTTTGGGACGTTGCTGTCCGATGGATTTGGGGGACATCTGCACACGGCGTCATTTCTCGGTGGTGGCAACGGCACCCTGCCATAACTGACTGGAAAATGGGTTAAAAATGCGTATCTCTTAATAATAGCAAGTTATAAAAAACGACCAGGAGTTGCATACGGTAGAAACCTTCTGGAAGCGGCAACGTTCTGTTTGACGTCTTTTACCCCAGTTGCCAGACTTTGGGGTGGTTGTTGCCAGACCGCCGCTAAAGTTGACAGATAAATTCACTCCTGTAGTTGTGGCTACTCCGTGAGGGTTTAGTGTCGTCCGCTGTGCATTTCGCGACTGCGTGAGCTACGTTGACCGTTTTAATTAACGGAATGAACGTAAGACGCGCATCCCAGAAGTCGGGGCACGTTCTCTTGCTGTGTGCGCAGCTGTGCAGTTAAGAGATCGCGTCTCAGTATTAGGGATGACGACTAAACTGAATAGAGTTGCAGCAGGCGGTGCGCTGCCCCCCTCCCTCTTTTTTTTCACAGCTGATCATGCCGCGTCGACCACGCGCCACGACGGGGACGCTACGCTTCCCCTAGCTGTGTCAGCGCAATACATATCTTTGGACTCGTGTACATGTGACGAATAAACGTCCCAAGGCTGGCTAATTGGGGTACGTCGGATATGCTACAGCTTGGAAGGCTGCTTTATCGCCGCAGTTGGAGCGAATTAAGCGCGGCTCGCACGTACCTGTAAATGGTAACCCGCCCGACGAGCCACCGTCTCCTGTAGCCCCCCCCCCCCCCCTAAATTAAGCACAAACGACCAAAATTATAATTAATGAATGTTTATTGTCTCTCAGCTCAAGAGCGCAGTATAAAAGTAGACATTTCTCACTACACGCTGATCACTCACGATAGACAGTCTCTAAACGAGATATCGGCGAGCGGTGGCCTCCATTAACCGAAGGAAAGGGTCCCTAATACTGAGACGCGATCTCTTGATTGCACAGCTGCGCACACTGCAAGCGAACGCACCCCGACTTCTGCAACGCGCGGTTCATTCCGTTAATCACGACGACACGCATTCGCGAACAAGTTCATCGCACACGCACTCGCGAAATGCACCGCGGACGACACCAAATTTTCACAGAGAAGCCACAACTACAGGGGCAAAATTCGCAGCTTAATTTAGCGGCAGTCCGGCAACAAGCACCCCAAAGTCTGGTAACTGGTCTATGAGACGCCAGACAGAACCTTTCCCTGGAGCTTTTTTTGTAATATTGCAGTATCGCATTACAAAGCCTGTGGCTTTTCCGGACAATTGAACACCGCGCATTATAAGCAAATGGAACCCAATTGTAAAATACTCCGGAAAGACAGCTAATTTGAAGTGCCAAACTGTAATTTTGAAGTCTTCCTGCATACAGCTGGAAGTCATTTTCGATAATTAGTTTTTTTTCTTTTTTTCTGGAGATATGAATTTCTCTCGTCTATTTCTCCCTCAGCAAACGGCAGGCCTTTGCTGCCAGAATTTAGAAATAACGCTATACGCACTTGCACTCAAATCCTGGTAACGAGAAATACAAACTCTTGTCTTTCCTTTTCCTTACCATACAGGAGCGAAACTATGTAAAACTCTGACTACGCGCGCTGTAAAGTGAGGCACATTAGAGGTCAATGGGCAGTCGCGGATTGGCGAGGCTAAGAACGAGAAGCGCGCATGCGCGGTAGAAGGCGCCATTGGAGCATGCCCATCCCCCTCTTCCCTCTAAATGATCGGCCGAGGCCGTTGCGTCTTCAGTCGGCGTTTCACCACGAGTGTGTCGGTTGAGGTGTCCTCCTTTCGTGTCGGTTCAGGTGTCCTCCCTGCATCACTTTTCAGGTGTCCTCCCTTCAGAGACAGTGACTGTGCACTCCACTCCTCAATTCCTGAATTTTCTCTCTTTTCTTGAAAAATTCGCCTACCCGGCAGCATGGGTTCTTGTAGTTCAGACAAAGGCCTGCCTGCGCGCTTTTGAAAGTATTCTGCGGCATGTGCCGAGATTGCTTGAAGTTGCCTCACTAAATGCTGCAGGCCCGTGCACTCAGATATGGGAGCGCGTTAAAAAACTCCAGGTGGTCGAAATTCGCAGAGCCCTCTACTATTGCGCCTCTCATAATCTCATGGTGGTATTGCGAGGTTAAACCCCACATATCAATGAATCAATGAACGAACGAATGAATCAATGAAGGAATGAATGAATGAATGAATGAATTATTTAATCAATCAATCAATCAATCAATCAATCTCAAGTTCCCTCACTCTTCAAAGAATCTTGGAAGCGAGAGAAAAATCGGAACATTAGTAAGATGTTTCTTAATTTAAATTATGCGTCAGTGTTTACCATACTGTACGGTGTTGTCGAAACTAGAATTGTGAAGGATTCCTCGATAACGAAATAAAAATACAAGCAGAACGGAGCAGTTCTCGAAATTCCTTTAAATTTCGAACCGTCCTTTGGTGCAACGTGCATTTTTCAGCCGCTCTTTTATTCATATAATGACGCCTGTTCTTCCATCACATCATGTAGTCCTATTTCACTACCGGAGAATCACGCTTTCGTCTACCTGTTCCCAGCTTTGTGATAGAGGGAGCGCTTACATTTACATTCTTCGTTTTACATTATTCGGCCAGTGCATCACTTTTCAATTCTCTCCACGCACATAGAACTTCTATTGGCTTCGCGTTCTCCAGGTCGCCTGCGCAGTCTTCATTCTTTTTTTTTTCAATTCTATTACATCGTATTTCCTTACCCACGATCCCTGCACCGAGGCTGCGTTCTTCATCCGACTCCATCTTATGACTCGTCTTTCCTGAAGTTTTGCAACGAGCTTACTACTTTGCTTTCTTTCGTTCTCGCTGTCTTGGTTCCGTTCAACTACAGAAATGCCAGAAGTGTGCGTATGTGTTTGATGAGAAGGTGAGCAAAGCCTAATAGCCGCATTAATCTTTAGCTCCGCAATACCTCCCTTCAGACCCCCCCCCCGCCATATATATATATATATATATATATATATATATATATATATATATATGGCGGGGGGGTCTGCGCATAGGGCTCTAGCTATATATATATATATATATATATATATATATATATATATATATATATATATATATATATATATATATATATATATATAGCTAGAGCCCTATGCGCAGGCCTATGGTGCACGAGAACGCCAAATGCTTTGAAGACGTAAGTGCGTCTACACGTTTCTTTAGGAAGCGGTGCCTATGTTTGCCGTTGTGGCTCACCCATCACCAGCAGCAGCGCAAGAAAATGCACCGAAATTATTCTACTCCAGCTGCACAACGTTCAAAAGTTCTTCCAATAAGCGTCCATCTTTATGTCAAAAATTTCTCAAACATCCAGTAGGCTTGTCGATTCGTCCACCAATCCTCTTTTCGGTTTTATTATTGGGCGTATAATGCTTCGTCACCCACGCTGGTTCTGAAACTTCCAAAGCAAGCAGTAGGAAAAGGTGCTTTCTGATCTTTAGCTCACTTTCTCCCTTTTATTCACATTTTGATTTTTCTAAGCGCACCACAACCCTTTTATTTCGCTCAACCTTCAGTCAAGACAAAACAATCGAAAGTTTAAAAGATGTGCCAGAAGCAGTTTGGGCAAATAGAGTAAGACATCTTGTTAACCCCCCCATTTTTTTTTGCTGCCCACAAATTTGCTAATTCTTTTTTTTTTGTTCTGATTAGTTGATGAAAATAAGGTCGATAGCGACGTTCCATCTTCTCGAACCGAAGTAATGCTACTCCGAAACGACAGCTGCGTCAACGGGTTGCAAACTAATCCAACGCACTACACGTGGACGAGCCAAGATTTTCTTCCTGAACATCCATCAAAACGTTTGGGAAACTATTCCATCGCGAAACTACCTTTTTTTTCATCAAGTAAGGATTTCCGGAAAATTCCCGAGTCATTCCACACGGTGGATACTAGTTGCAGGGGTGTAACGTCCCAAAACCACGATATTATCAAGAGGGACGCCGCAGTGAAGGGCTCCGGATATTTCGGCCATCTGGTGTTTCTTAACATGCACTGATACTGCACAGTGTACAAGGGACTCCATTATTTCATCTTCTACGAAATCCAACCGCCAGGGCCGCGATCGAAACCACGACCTTCGAGTATGCAGGTGAACTCCGTTACCTCTCTACCCTATACGATGGCATTTCGTGCTGTGGAGGTGGGCAATCATTGAAGCTGTGTAACCTACCGATTCATTTCAATTCTTCGTTCATTTCATTACGCGTTTATGTGTAGTTTCGAAATTTAGCAATCCCTCCTCGAGAAAACGACCACATCGATTTGCGTGGGTGAGAAGTGCAGCGCCCAGAGCAATTTGTCCACGCACTGCACTAAACAGGAGATTTTGAGATTAGCACTACGTTGCGTGGTTATTGTACATCACGTCTTCTTATCTTCGTCACGACCTTTGTCACGACCTTCGGCACGCTTTTTTCCCCATTTCCACTTTGCCCTGCGCGGAGTAGCAGACAAAAGCGCAAGAGCTCATATACACCTCTATGTCTTCTTCTAACGTCTTCTCTCTATAATCATTCGTGAAAGAAATTATTTATTAGGTTACATTTTTCACTCATTTTACTAGGCCAGCGGGACATTAGGCAAAGTCCTCTACTCAGCACTGCCCCGGTAAAAATAAAGAACGCAGGGTGGGCTGCTGATAACAATGAGAAGTGGTCGCCAACAAACGTTGACAACTCTATTATTTATTTTTATTTCTATAATGAAAAAAAGTGTTGTGGATGAGCATAATCAATAATTGAGAGAGAGTGTAACTAGCCCCATCCCACACTTTACTTCTGTTATGGAAAGTCGGGAGTGATACATTGATGAACCCCAGCACCGCACTTTTCAACTTGACGGTCTTTTTCAACGCGACCACGTTAGGGAGCTCATTTTCGCAAAAATTTCAGTATCAGCATCGGTGTCGGCATCGTTGCTTGTCAGCGAAACATTATCATCTCGTTGTTGACCGAAAAATCGAGAAATAAGCAAATAAAATAAGTAATGTTCGGTATAATTGAGAATCAAACCTTCGGCCATTACGCACGCAAGAAGAAGGTGTTCGAGCACAGAACCACGCCTTTGCTTGGTACTGCTTCAGAAAAAAAAAGGTAGAAAATCAGCAAGTCCCACGCACCATAGGAATCGATGTTACGCGAAACATGCGGACGTATGGTGGCTGTGTTGTAATTTTTTTATTGATGAAAAGGTTACGAATTGACACTAAGTGTATTTACAAGTGTTGTACACACAGACACGTGTTGAACAGTGGTAAATTACTAGTCGTTTACACTTGCGTAACGATTCCAAGAGCATTACCAGAATCTCAAGGGGTACGTTGGTAGGCTCTGCTAGTGGTACGTAGGACGGTAGGATAGGCTGGCGGTACGTAGACCAGCTTCAGTGAATGACGCTTAAGTACACAACTGGAGTTAACCCGACATGACGCTTGTATCATAGTAATACATATCTATTCTTTATAAATTTAAGCGACCAGAGCTACAGCCACAATTAACGTTTAGCAAGCATTTCGCTTCTAGAGGGTCTGTTTCCGAAGCAGTTTCGAGACCTATAGCATGGCTCTGCGGTAGAATACTTGATTGCCACGTATAATGCTCGGGTTCGACTCCTCCGGGGACCCTGATATTCATTATTCGCATTCGTCGGTCGAAGCTGTCGCTGCAATTTTTTCTTGACGCTCTAATATTTTAAATACCAATGCATGTTCTCGCCGTTCTTGAGTAGATCTAAACAGTAAATAACCTATCGCGCATACTAGCATACCACGGCCAGTGGTATGCAGGTATGCGCCTCACGTGTCTCGAGAAAAGGGTGTGATGACGTACCTGACATATTTTCGCGTTATTCATATCACGACCGAAAAACACTTTAGTCAAGCACCCTTACCCGCAAACAAATTTTTGTGAACCACAAGGTAAAGAGAAAACAACAATAGCAACCAGACGTACGCCGATGGACAGACAGGCCGATAGATAGATAGATAGATAGATAGATAGATAGATAGATAGATAGATAGATAGATAGATAGATAGATAGATAGATAGATAGATAGATAGATAGATAGATAGATAGATAGATAGATAGATAGATAGATAGATAGATAGATAGATAGATAGATAGATAGATAGATAGATAGATAGATAGATAGATAGATAGATAGATAGATAGATAGATAGATAGATAGATAGATAGATAGATAGATAGATAGATAGATAGATAGATAGATAGATAGATAGATAGATAGATAGATAGATAGATAGATAGATAGATAGATAGATAGATAGATAGATAGATAGATAGATAGATAGATAGATAGATACGCCTAAAGTTCCTGCAGTTAGCTAAGAAATTATTCCAATTTGGAACACCATAAGGATGTGTTATAGAGGAAAGAGCCATAGCGCGTATAATAATTGCATAACTGAAGCCATGACTTACTTGCACAAGGCACCAGCACATGTGAGTGGCCAAGGATTCGGTGCTTAAAGGCAATCCATGCCAACGCCCTCAGACATATTTATTCATCATCAGCTGCAATTATAAACAAAGTGAGCATCTGCGTTGGTTCGCGTGTTACATTACCGACAAGTAATGAGCTGTATACGCCGACTCTCAACGGGAAGTATTTTGACGTAGTAGATATTTAACAACTTCTAAGTCTAGTAAGCATTCAGAGTTACTCTTAAACGGCCAATGTTACGCACACAGCCCTGTGTGGCGTTACGGCACGGTTGAGAGAAACCTTAAGATCCAAAGCCAGGCGAGCCATTGCGAAGGCAGTGCTCATGGGGCCCGATTACGCAATCTCGTTCTATACCCTTGAAAGCCAAGCTGGCGCGTCCTCTAGCCTTTCTTTTATTTTTATGACACCATTGCCATTAATACCACCGGGTGACAAGAAAAAGTAGCGGATTCAGCGGAACCGAAACGCCACTTGGAACAGACTCCGCTGGTGACGCAAGATACCGAACATCCAGCTATACATACGGCTGACGTACAGGCCGAGGTATAGGTGTCAGCGAACCACGGTTACCTGGACTGGCCAGGTTCTACTCCCTTTGGGTTCAAGTCGAAGAAGCATGATCAATCTATAATGTTTACCGCTGCATGATAGTGTGTCGCTCGCATAAGCAAGATTAATAGTCAACACGTACTGCGCCCACGGCGCGCCGACATCCAGGGGTATAAGAGTCCGTAGGCCAGTCACGTAAAAATGGCAGAGTCGCGACCGCCATGCATCAACGTCGGGATGCAATGCCCCAGTAAAAGTTCTTACCGAGCGCATAGCTTTAACGCTGACGCATGCACGCCAGTGCAGCAAGAAAGCGAATGGTTCATAAAGAAAAACTACAAACAAAAATAGTTATTTGTCTGTTTTTTTTCTTTACTCTGATGTTTTGTGAGACCATGCTCCCTTCCGTCATCGAGACTCGTTATTTCACGCAGCGGAGTACGACGATCTTGTTCATTTCGTGGATAAAGGCACGAGAGATAGTGACGTATAGGTGGTATATAGGGGGTATTCACGTGAAGTGATCACGCGCCATTTTGACGTACGATTCGCACCTTCCAGTTGCTCTGAAGATAAGTAGATTAAGACAAGAACGTGCGCATTTCTCCGTGTTTTCTGTGCTACTAGACGGCTACCGCAGTGACGCCAGGGCATACTCCCTATAGATGACGAGTTATAAAAAGACACAGTGTATACAAGATTTAGTATAAGGTAAATGCAGTGACTACGTGCAAAGATTTTGAAAGCAGCCAAACATATGGACTTTACAAAACTCATCTAGTCTCAGCATAGCAGTCCTTGTCACGTCGGTCAACACTATGTGCACGACAGTTGAGGTAGAAATTTTAGCTACTTTTTCAAGATTCACACAAGGATGGGATGCAATGGAAACGCTGAATTGAAGGTGGGCAGTGTAAACTGGCTAAAATTTTGACAAAACCACTCGGGCGGGTGGGGGAGCGGGGCCAACACGTGGATTGGTCACCGAGAAAGAAGAATAAATAAGGGAGTTAGATGAATGGGATTATTTGGCAGCTCTGGAAAGTGGCGTTTCCTTTGCGGTTCCAAGCCACCAAACTAGATTCTGTTTTATTCTCTCTCGGAGTGTACGAAGCAGTAAAACCAACAGATCTATTCACAGGCCTGCGCATAAAGGGCAGAGGGGTCGGCTTCTCTTTCCGAATTCACCGAGAACGGAGGCGCAAAGTCTACCCCGAAGTGTTCTCAGTCGTGGTCACGCTCGTTTTTTGCCACATTGGCGGCCGAAGCCTCCTGATGTATTTCAAGTGCTATTTAGCTTCAGGAATGCCCCAGTGTATGCTGGCCAACCTGGCTTTTTTTAATCTTGCTGGCATCCCTGTCTGCAGTATGCACCTGCAGTATTCTCCTATTGTATTCCTCAATTTCAGTGGTGTCCAACTTGCCTAAGCTATAACGGGCCGCTGCCACAAAAATTTTCTCCCGCAAGGGACACGACAATGACGAAGGTAAAAGCGAACGGGATTGGGTTCAAGTAAGTTGCGCTAAATGTGAACTATCATGGCTATTTTGAAGAAGGTCTCATATCTCAAGTGTGATACATTACTGGAGAGAATTTGGCGCCACTATGTGCTATATATGACGATACCTATGTCCGAAGTGACCAAATTATGTACGCCAATTCTCATATAGAGTTTTGTTTCGTGGTTGTGCGAGAACACATGGTCACCCCAGGCCGTGCCTCACGACAAAAATGGTTGAGACTGGTGATGCTTGCGTAGCTCATGAGCATGCTTCTAGGGTAGAAGCTCCTGAGGCTGTGGTTGGTTCCCTCGTTGTTGAAGTAGTAGCCACTTCTAGTTAGTTTTACGAATTGATAGATAGATATATTTGTGGGGCTTAACGTCCCAAAACCACCATATGATTATAAGAGACGCAGTAGTGCAGGGCTCCGAAGTTTGACCACCTGGGGTTCTTTAACGTGCACCCAAATCTGAGTACACGGGCCTACAACATTTCCGCCTCCATCAGAAATGCAGCCGCCACAGCCGGGATTTGAACCCGCGACTTGCGGAGTTTTACGAATTGATCACTTTGCGTTGTGTGTATATGTCGTTAGAAATAATATCACTGGATGCCGTTAGTGGTTTTCGTATAAGAAGAAATTCGCAGCTTTTCCACGGAGTGAATGATGATGAGTGGGGCGAAGCGTCCCTCCCTCCATCTAATGCGTGCTCTAGTGTGACAGGAGCGGATGGACGGACGGATAAACGGACGGACGGACGGATGGACAGAACACAGACAGACGGACGCTTCGCCCCACTCACCATCATTTACTCTGTGCATATGCTGCAACTTTTTTCTAAATAACAAACGAACGGGCCAGACAGAGTCATGTCTGCAACAACATGCGGCCCGAAGGCCACATTTTTTATACTCTTGCCCTATTGTACTCCCCTATGACATTCTGCCTAATGTATTGCCCTGTTGTATTTTTCCTTCCTTCCACGAAGCAAAGGATGGCCATTGCGAGAAGGAAGACTTCACATCATTTTCTTTAAATTTTTAATTTATTGTGAGCATGCTGTCCTTCGGACTCGATTACCAGTGATCGCGAAAGGGGAAGGGTGGAGGAGCTGCAATGAAAACTTTGCGTCTCCGGAGGAGAACGCCGTGCACGCCTGTAAACCTATTGCTTCATACTGCCTATTCTTCCTAGTGTGCTCTTTCGTATAGAATCGAGCATGTTTCTTAAGCAACGGTTTCGACACTCCGACGTTGAAAGCCCTCAATTCCTCGTATGTGTGTTACCCTTGAAATCAAACCGTCAGCCGCTGCTGTATGAAAAAAATTACGGCGTTACCACGAAATGAAAGGTGAAACAGTAGGATCGTTTGGTGTTACCGTGAATCAGCCGCAAAATTGAACACTCGCGCATGTAAAAGAGTGCCCAGCGGTGTACAGTTATACACAATGTTTAGTGGCAACAACTGCAAGGCTGTATTGAGTTATGCAGTTCGTTTTGTTTTCATTGTTACTGCTTTGCGGCATCGAATTTAGCCTGAAGTTGGCAACGACGAGGTCTGGGCACGTTCCGCTAGTGAGAGTTGGTTGTTTCCAGTCATACGAGATGTATCGTAAAGCATATCGAGACGTCATATACTACATAAGACACTCGCGACCCATGGTCATCATCTTCATCATCATCATGACGAGTAATAGGTGCCTTGTATGTGCTGTGGCCTGTTGGCCAAACGAGAATGTGTGGTCTCGAACGCGCTTGTACTTCGTCATCATCAGCATTATCGCCATCATGATCATCCTCAGCAGCACTGGTTACGGCAACGGACAAACCCCGACCTAAAGGAACTTCAACCCAAAAGAAAAAAAAAGTGCTTCCACTGCCGCACCAAATGGAAGTGACCACAACCACTGCTTCACCTCCTCACTCGCGGCGTCGACGAATATGGCCGCGTGGTCTACTATTTCAGAGGCCGCCGCATCTAGCCCGGCCGGAAAGGAAATAAAAATGAAGTTAGTAATAATGGTATATTGAGAGAAAATAAGTGATGGAATATCGCAAAGGCTCTTGCATTCAGAAGCATGCGAATAACCCCACTTTTCTTCGCGCTCAATAGAATAAGCCAGTTCCCTCAACGTGTCCGCAAAGTGCCTTTGCGGGACTCACTTTAACCTGCAATGCGCATACGTTCGCGACGTGCATTGCCCGAGGAATCTTCGAAAGACAGGAGCGATAACGAATTCAGTGACCGAAGTGCTTAAAGAAGCAGCTAGGCTGCGTCGGTTTATGGATGGGGCTCCCTGGTCGTCCCTCGACGTTCCGTTCAGAAAGTGACACGAAAAAAAATACTATTCGGAGCCCTTATGCATTCGCTTGAAAAGAAAAAGAAAAGTCAAAGGCGTAAGCCATCTCATTTTCAGTGTATTCAATGACCCTCCCGTGCCACCTTCCAAAATTGTTCTGCCCCAAACATCGTTTTGCGTTGCATCGAGGATAGTTGCCTCACTTAGTTTCGTAGTGCTTCCGTCAGGCCCGCAACCAGAGAAGTGGTTGCTCCAGTCCCCCTCCCCTCCCCGCGCGAAATGCGGATGGTACGTTTTACCGAGGACAAATATGAAGATAGCTATTCTTCAAGGCCTTCAATAAGTGGCCCACCCCCCACCGAAAAAAAAATTCCTGCCTACGGGCCCGGTCTCACTGCTGGGCCCACCTTTGACAAAGCGACGATACATTGCAATGGCGCATCATGCGACGTCAAGTCATGTGACGTCATACAAACGTCACGATGACGTCTCTTGTTCTGGCTTTCTGCGACGTCGTGATGACGTGATATACCAACATCGTGACGTCATAATAATTTTTGCATCGCTCCTGTTAACGCCGACACAAAACTTTCGCGTTTGATGTGGCATATAAGGCGTTCGCCTTTGAAATAAGCGCGCCTTTGATTTACAACGAGACATTCTAGAGTGCATATGTGTGCGCGCACGCGTGCGCTTTTGTGTGTGCGTGGGGGGGGGGTGTCAGTGTGTGTGTCAGTGTGTGAAAGAGAGAGAAAAACCCAAGTGCTCGCACTTATTTTAGATTTTTTTGTGCGAAAAAAAAAGAAAGTAAAAAATGGGCTTGACGCACACTACTAGGAGCCATAATGCCTTAAGCCAATATAACTTAAGGTACCGGGAGAAATACGCCAAATCAAGTTCTTTGGAGAAAAAAATTAATAATAACAAAAAATAACATCGGCAGGAAAAATCCTGCCAGTGTTTTTTTAATTAGAAGGAATTTCTAGCTGCAAACATCAAAGTATATGGAATACTTCTAACAGTTGGACCTTGTACTATAATTTGTACATTGTTATTCACCTTGTATCTCGAAGCACGAATTTCAGAATGAGCTGTTTGCTCTTCTTGTGTTAGCTTGTATTTGCGGATTTGATGCTCGCCGTAGATGAACTGGAATGGTATGAAGCCTTTGTGTTCTGTACATGCTGTAAATAAACTTTTTCTAAACAAATAACATAATCGTTTTGGATAATCTGATCATCGTCCAAACGTCTAAAATTTATTATTTACTACAAATGGAGTTCCACAGCTGGTGATATGTTTAAAACACGTTCGTTAAAATAGTAAGTTATGAATGTTCAGTCACCACAGCCTTGATAAACTGACCTTCATTCATTGATTCATTCATTCATTCATTCATCCATTCATTCATTCATTCATTCATTCATTCATCCATTCATTCATTCATTCATCCATTCATTCATTCATTCATCCATTCATTCATTCATTCATTTATTCACAAAGGATCAACGTAAACTGCACAGAACTGAAGGCGCTATGCGGGATCAGCGTTGACGCAAGAGAATTCCACGAGCGTCACGTTATTTGGCTTTCGGTTGCAAAACGCACACGAAACAACCATTCTGACCACATGACGTGACAGCGAAAACGAGTCAGAAGAGACGAAAAAAAGGGAACCATCGTTTAAAGCAAACGGGACTCCTAAAACATAAAACGCCGTAGACAAAACTGTTCGCGATGTGCCTGCAGCTCACGCTGTTGAGACCGTCTCTGTCCCAGGGACTCGCATGATGTATGGCACGCCTAATGGCTGCTCTTTTATTGCGTTCCGTAATTTTTTTTGTTTTCGTCTATAACGCAGAACTACAAGTAAGATATACCAACAAAGGGCTTACAAAGCGAACGTAGACGTAACGGTGAAGAACGTATGCGTAGTGATGCCACCGGACAAAAAAAGAAGAATAAATAACGAAGACCTCATGTTTATGTGCATATACATTTATGCAAACCAGGTCGTCCGTGTCACGCCGCGACGTTATGCCCTATTCACTCACCGTAAAAGCGTGAAATGTCGTATGTGACAAAGACGCATAAAAGATCAGGAACGATGCGCCGAAGGAAGAAGTGTGTCAGGCTATTGTGTAGGCTTTTACCGATATGCACGCGACGTTTCGATTCGAATTTGTTAACGTTGTTTTTTTTATCTTTCCTGAACTCATCGCGGTCTTTTTGTGTATTTTTACTAGTGTATCAGGCTTTCCTTTTAACGCGATAGCGTCAAAAAGCTCGTCTCGCAGAAATTGCAGCGTCGGTGTCGGCGTCGTTGGTTGTGAGCAAAAATCCTCCTCTCCTGCGTGACCGAAAAATCGATAGTGCTGCAAATAAATCGATAATAACAAATTCTGTGTGAGAGTGGGAGTCGCACCCCAGTCGTTTGGGTCCGAATGGGATCGTACTCGGGTCGTTGGCGTGGCATGTGGATGTTGTACCACACGGCCACCCTCTGCTAGTAGTGAAAATAACTTCCTCTGCTTGGAAATGCAGTGAAAGCCGGTAACAAACTACAAAAGGCACACAAGCTACTAGGAATATTCCCTTAAGCCCACGTAGTGGGTCCATGTCAAGTTCAAAAAAGGTTTCATGCACTAAGTATTTGAAGTACACACTGGGAACAGAATATTGCTATAACGTTCAACTTTTAAAGGCGAAACTTTAAAGTTCCCTATTTTCTTTTATCTTGGTTCTTGCTCCATTTCTGTTGTTTTTTGTGCAGAACAATCTTGCTTGGAAATACACTCCTTCCTCGTATAAGAGGGTAGCGCATAATATTGCGCAATTAAATTACGGTTTATAGATACGGCACCATCATAGTTACGGGTTAACGTGTCTTGTTAACACACTCACATTAACAGTATTAGTTACGGGTTAACATCTACTATTATGTAAAAAAATGCACCACAACCGCGTAAACAAAACAATTTCTAGTGCCCATTCCTAAATTGTGCAAAGTAACCTAACCCAGCTTTTCGGTTGAGTTTCGGACCGCTTTCAAGACCCACCTCGGCTACACAAATCCTTCCCTTCGAATTCTCGACTATTATTCTGCAGGCCATATTAGAATAGTAAGGCTTTACTATTACCCTTCATTCGCAATAATCGTCGGGGTTTAACGTCCCGGAACCACAACGCGATCACGACAGACGCCGTAGCGGAGGGGACTCCGGAAATTGTGGCATCACGGGGTTCCTTAAAATGCACCTAAATTTAAGTATACACGCCTCAAACATTCTCGCCTTTACCGAAAACGCGGCTGTCGCGCCAGGGATTCGATCCTTCAACCTTCAGTCAGTGGTTGAGCACCATAACGACACCGTCGTTACGGGTGCCGTTCATCCATCCCTCCACTACTTTACGCTCAACTCTTTCCACACACCCTTGATATGTGGGGGTTTAACGTCCCAAAACCACCATATGATTACGAGAGACGCTGTAGTGGAGGGCTCCGGAAATTTCGACCACCTGGGGTTCTTTAACGTGCACCCAAATCTAAGAACACGGGCCTACAACATTTCCGCCTCCATCGGAAATGCAGCCGCCGCAGCCGGGATTCGAGCCCGCGACCTGCGGGTCAGCAGCCGAGTACCTTAGCCACTAGACCACCGCGGCGGGGCCTTTCCACACACCCCGAAGAAGTGCACATACACGCAGAGTGTGTAAAGTAGGCCACTGTAACGTTTAACACTTATCTCATATTACCCTCCTTCTTTCCTCCTCTCCTGTTAGCCCCCGTACCACAGCTGTGGAGTGGGACACAAGTGAGAATTTTCTTATGCCAGCCCCTTCCATTTCACTACCTGCTCATCTCTTTCCCCCACTTTGCTTTCCTGACGTGCGTGTTCGCACCTCGGCTTTCAACACCCTTCATCATAGCTTCACATTACTTTTTTTTTTCATTTACTATTGGTGTATAAAACAAAAACGCTCAGCATAGACTATCGATGTCGCCATAATGGGCTGTTCACTTTGCCGCTTTGCATATGAACAGTGCGATAGTAGATGCATGCGCACGAAAACAGCAGTACTTTCGTGACAGTGTTAATTTCATGCGTCGACCTAAAAGGAGAACGTTCCTTCAACAGCCCGCCGCGGCGGTCGCATTCTGCTAGAGGTCGCTGCACTGCGCGATGTGTACGAGTAAAACAATAGGGTAGAGTAACTTTGACGCGGACGACTGCTTAGCTGTGAAGATTATCGGGAGCACGCTGTTATTAAATGATAACAAGAACAACGACGTCGCAATTTAGGCGGGAAGGTCACTCCATGCAGCGGCGAAAGCTCTCGCATACGGTAGCAGTTAATGAAAAAAAAAATATTTCCTCTACAAGCACGCAGCGTCAGAGGTTATTGCCATGCAATACGCGCGACTCGTAACGACTCTAGGAAAGAGGGCGCACGAGAAAGGGAGAGAACAAGAGGAAAGTATAGAACGTAGGTAGGACAGGAAAGAAGGGTGGGAGAATCTGAGCCCGCGGGGCCCAGAGTCTCGTACCCACTGCCGCGGCTATGACCGGCGGTGATATAAGGGGGTTGCAGTCGTGAGGGCCGGAGAATGAAAGCGCAGCATCATGTCAGGCGTTGCGGCGCCGCAGGGTGCCGAGAACGATGGGGAGCACCGCAAGTTCCCACCCTCTCGGTTGCATCCAGAGATGGAAACCCCGCCACTATGCTTCTTCTTCTGCTGCTGCTTCTGTTGCTGCCATATCGGAGCAATCGAGCATCAGAACGCCTGGCTCGGGGAGATTCCCGCGGTTCTGGCTTAGAAGTCGTAGTCGTGTAAGGAGGCAAAGGAGGAAGCTATATATTGACTCTTGTCTCGCTTCCTTCACGCTCTCTCCGTCCCACCATAACTCCTGGCCACGTTGATGACGCTCTTGGAGAGACGTGGTCGAGACTGCGGATGGGGCAGTTCCTCCCGCCGAAGCACCGTCGCTCCGATATTGCTGACGTGTGCACTTGTTCCTGCTTTCGCCTTACTCCATTCGTATCTAAGTTTTCTTTATTTCCTTCCTCTGTTGTCTCCATGCCTCTCCCTTTGACTTCACTTCTTCTACAGTGTTTTATTTGCTTCTCTCTCTACGCTCATGGATTGAGGCGAAAATGTTGTAGGCCCGTATGCTCACATTTCTGTGCACGTTAAAGAAGCCCAGGTGGTCTAAATTTCTGGAGCCCTCCACTACGGCGTCTCTCCTAATCATATGGTGGTTTTGGGAAGTTAAACCCCACATATAAATCAATCAATCTCTCCGTTCGTGAGTGTTTTATCGAGGCGAGAGCCTTAAATGCCTCTTAAAACGCTAAAGTTGACCGTCAGCGTCCAGCATTGGCGATGAGTGATGCAGAAAAATCATCACCACGCAATGACGTCATCACAAGACATCGTTGCTTGGTCGAAGGGGCCTCTGATCACGGAGGCCACGCAACACCGACCTTAGTGCAGAAAGTTTCAGAAAGGTGGCGCAGCAGTATTTGTACATCGACTGCGAAGAAAAACGCGACGACTTTTGCTTTCTAGTTCTCTTAAGTGAATGCGTAACGACCCTGTGAGTTTTTCCTGCTTAGGTTTCACTTTCTTCATTTCGCTATCTTTTCCCATTACTCTGTATGTTTTAAAACTTGGAAGGGCGATATCGACGATAACAAGAAGGAACACAGATATGCAGGACAGTACACAAAGTTGCAGCTAAGCATTATTCAGAAGTCTCCATAATATATACGCAGCCAAGAGGAGCACGCCTTTAGGGAGACTTCTGAATAAAGCCTAGCTGCGGGCTTGCGCCTTTTCCTGTGTATCTGTGTTTCTTTCAGTCCTCGTCGATTTAGCGTTTACATGTTTTAAAATTATGAGCTGACTAGCCCAGCAACGCATTCTTTTAAGCGTTGTATGTTTATTTGTGGCCTGTTGACTCAGTCACATACCACTGTGGGGGATTCGCCATGAAACATAACAGTATACTATAGCCTGTGGATAACTACAGTAGTGATTGCCAACCTATTACTAAAATTGTACAAAAAAGAAAATTTTCAAATTATGTAGAGATGAAGCGAGAAAATTAAAATGAAGATTCAAGTATTCATAATAACCTGAAAATAAATAAATGAAATTCTATCAGTGCTAATACAATAACAAAAGCCTGAAATTTTGAGCTGACCAGACAGGTGAGTTTACCTTATTCTACGAAATTCAGAACGTATGTCCTACATTGTTTTATTTTTAATTACGTCGGTTGTAATTTACGAGTGTACTTTAAAGTAGACATTATGTCGGAATACCTCTAGTTGTTAGAATAAAATTTCATACTGCATCAAATACGTTTCTGTGTCCATTAATGTGGCAAGACGGAGGCATCCCAGCATGTTTTCTTCAATTTTTGCTGCACCTTATTTTTTTACACTGTCTCACTTTCTTAGCTTTTCAGTTTCTTTTATTTTTTTATATATATTTATTTACTTATGTATACATATGTCTTTTTTATTTTCTGTGTTTCTTTATTTCTTTCTTTTACTGACATATATTTAAACGCAGGTGTGGGGCTAGGTGCCTGGCCAGCTATACTCTGCTACGACATGACAGCCTTTCCACGAACGAAACACAAATCTCGAAAAAAAAGTCAAAGGAACAGACATTGGCTTGATATGTTGGCTTGAAACGCCGCAATATGAAGCCCCCAATATAAACCCACTATATAGACGCCACTATATATAAATGTCACAGCACAAAAGAAAAACACAGAAAAAAAGTTTGGCTACACCTCGTATCAATCGGTCAAGCTGTTATATTGGCCATCATGAAAAAAAAATTACCACGCATAACCCGTTTCCCCGGCTTAGCGGCACTCGTTACGCTGCGTGCGCCCCAATCGCGGTACCGGAATCAGTTCACGTAATGATGACGTCAATATATACCTCTCTCGGAAAAGAAACATATTCGATGAGAAGCAATAAAACACCGGTACAGGCACTGCGATATCAGCATTGTCTCGCATAGCTGAAATACTCCGAACGTTCTTTTTTTATCCGTATAACTATTGTCACATTGGCATAGTTTCCTTGCGGTTGTTACAATACTGACTTGGCTTTTTACGTTTAGCTGTTAACTATATTTTTGTTTAAAACACATCTGGTAAAACTGTATCTGCACATTAAAATCACTGTGCAGTCACACAATACTGTGAGAAAAAGAATGTTAATAAACTAAACTTAACCGCACAACTATACGGCAGATTTCCCTACATTCCCGATTTGCATATTCACCGGCCCCTTTTACGTCGACACAAGATTCAGTCAAGCACGCGCGTCAACCAAACTCAGTTTCCCGGCCGAATAATCGATCAAGAAGTTGCTGTGACACATTGTGCTGGCTAAACAAAAATGTGGATATAGTATAGGAAGCAGCCCAAAAGGACAGACTCCCTCACCTGTCTCTTCCTCCGTGCCTCTTCCCTTTCTGCACGTGTCTGTAGTCGCCAGTACAACGTTTCACAGTCAGGCGCATCACCAAGAATTTCCTGTTTTTTTTATATGTGTTACGTAAAACACCCCATCCATCAAAAATTTCGGAGGATGGGAGGGGGGGGGGGGGTCAAGCTCACAGAAGCCCCTCCCCTGGCTGCGCGACTGTTCACAGTATTCCACTGAACTGACTATCCAAGCTGTCGATGCTTATCGACTTTATTAGATGAGTGAAACTTTACCAGTCATTAGGAATTCATTATATTGATATCATTATAAACATTATTATTAGTATTCGACTTATCTGTACCCTGAAAACGTCGAAAGCGGAATCAGTGCGCAAATAGACCAGAGCTCACGCATATTAGCGCAATACCATTAATCATCTGATTTCTAGGAATTCCCTCGACGGGCGACATGCGTCAACACGCTGATGCGGCGCGGTAGATGTGGTGTCTGAACGTGCGTGCGCGTGTGCATGCGTGCGTGCGTCAGTCCCGTATGGCTTCCCAGAATGCACCTCATGAGTCAGCTTTGTGAGCGTCTGTGTGTGCGTGTGCGTGTGAGTGTCGGCAGGCATATTAGCATGACTCAAAACGTCATTTGGAAGAGTATTTCAGAAAGTCCAAATAATTAATTTGGAGGGGGGAGGGCGTACATGAGCTGGGGAAATAAAATTTCATGCGAAGAACCCATCACTGCTTTGATACTTCGCAAAAAGCGGTCTCTAGTAACCACTGGGGTGCAAGGAAGGTCCAACCTTCCCATATTTTGCCAAATACATATAGATATAATATCAACGGCGCAGCCGAAACAAGAGTGCCAATGAGCGCAACAAGAATACGGCTATAATGAGCTGACTGAGCCCCGCCGCGGTGGTCTAGTGGCTAAGGTACTCGGCCACTGACCCACAGGTCGCGGGATCGAATCCCGGCTGTGGCGGCTGCATTTTCGGTGGAGACGGAAATGCTGTCGGTCTATGTGCTCAAACTTGGGCGCACGTTGAAGAACCCCGAGTGGTCGAAATTTCCGGAGCCCTCCACTGCGGCGTCTTGTACAATCACATGGTTGCATTTGGACGTAAACCCCAACAAATAATAATATATTAAGTTGACTGAATAAAAGAAAGGTGGTTACACATTCTGCGCAGCTTCCACCTCGCTATCTTTCAGTCCGACGTCATGGATACGCGCTGTATCGCTTTCCGACAAACTACAGCGCCACCGCGGCATTAGAGAAATACGCGTCACCAAAAGTGGCTACTAAAATAGATTGCCAAGGCTGCAAGTAGTCTTGTTCGCTACCCAGACGCGCGTAGCATCGGTATACACTCACCCTCTGCTGCTGCTAAGCAAATAAACAGTTATGCTTCATGTCGGGATTTGTTCTTCCGTCGACCAGATGTGTCCAACATCGATCATATGTGTGATTATAGCGGCGCACTTCCGCGTTCATCAATATACGTTCGCCATGGTTGTTATAACTGCCAGCGCAGCGCCGCGCTCACCCCGCCCCGTAAAGAAGTCCTTTGGTCACTGGTACAACGATGGGCACCCACTCTGGGCGCGTGGCGCTTGCGCACTTCCACGTTTTCGGGTTCGCGGTTGTATTCTTGCTGCACCGCTCCTGGGAAATCACAAAGCTGCAATAGGTTCTTCGCATGAAGGAGACCACTTCTCTCATTCGACAGAACTGCCTAGCTTCTCCAATAAAAGAGGCATTCGTTGAAATTCCTAATTACTTCCTGAACGATGATCCTAACATGCCTGCGCGGCTATGCAGAATTTATTGTGAAGGCATTGATTAAGTATATTTTATGTATTTACTTTTAGGCCTTTCGACAGAGTTCTCACAATACTTGGTTTAAAAACGTGAAACTGAGAAAGAAAAAAGGTGTCTGTTTCTTGCGCATCTAAACCGTGTCAACTTTGACTGATGTGCTGGCTTTAGGCACACTTTCCTCCAAATTACTACACGGCACAAGCATACCCCTTAATCTAAAGTACTTGGCGAACAGCAAACTAATATCATTTATATAGAAGAAACAGACATGGGCCAGTGACGTAGCGCGTAGGCAGGATAACCGCTGGACATTAAGGATAACTGACTAGATAATGTCGAATATTAAAGTGGACTGAAGCCGACCACTCTCAGAGGGTCATCCCCTTACGATGTCACGTAACTACAACAAATTGTGACGTTACGCCGCATGACGTCACAGTGACGTCATAGTAACGACACAAATATTTTGGCAATCGGTGGCGTCATCACGTGGTTCTTTCTGGATCACTCGTACCGGCGACGCGGGATGCCGGCGATCGAATTGCACGTTTCAGGACACAACCAAGGCGCAAAACCGACAGCCTCGTGACCGCATGTATGCGGCCTCTGGCAAAATGGCCGCACCCCACAAAACCTCGTCATTTCTTATCTGAAGGGCGATATGGCAGTTGTGACCTCGATAAGTGTTAATGCTTGTAAGTGATGTTTGCGAATTGCAGTCCTGCAACATCCACGCTGAAAATAATGATTATTACTACATTTCATTTAGAGTTTCCTAAACTTTTATCAATCCGCTATATCTTTTCACTGACTGGAAAGTACACCCCCCCCCCTCTTTTTCCTGCTTTGATCCACGGCCCAGCGCTATCGGCGTGAATGTGACTGTTGGCGTGTCGTACGCGTTTCTTAACTTACTGCTAATATGTGGCAATAAAAACGCGATTACTGATTCTGAAATACCAGCTTTCACTGTCTGTTGTCGGAGCTATTGTTAGCCGAGCTTAAATTAAATTAACTAAAATAATGCATGCAATATTACGTGATAAAATAATATTATTAATTTATTTCTGCTTAAGAAAGTACATTGACTGGGGAGCTGCAGAATAAGCTGTAGTAGACAGCTTGACCGAGCCACAGCCCCTAAATACAAAGCAACAACGAAGGCTCTTGAAAATTCAGTTGAAAGCGTACACAGAACTTCATGTTACAAAGTATACATAGCATACATAAACACTATTCAAGCACTGCACATCACAATACACAAGAAATGAACAGACAGAGTGTTGTCTACACTTTCTACACACAGCATCAATTCCTCAATTGCTTCCTCAATATATTAGTAATTATAATAATTTCAATCACAAAAATAACAAATCTCGAAGACCATCATGTATCAAATATGAGCACAAATAAAAATACAAATGCAAATCCATTTTGACATCCATTTTGGATTTTAACAAACCTAAATGATATGCAGGTGTACATCCTTGTACATATAACGAAAGTTTTTAAAGGTGCAGGTAAATAGGTCAATGTTTGCAGATGTGTATGCGTTTAGAAGGGAGGGAAGTGTATGCTGGAGGTGCTCTTTCCCGGTAGTTATGCGTGCTGGTGGCACCAACCAGCCTGCGGGTTGCCTAAAAGGGTAACTCGTTTTCTTTTCTTCCAATTTGGCGAGATGTCGGATGTAGTTTATATTACATTTTGTTTAGCCTACACATATACAAAACCTATGCGGTATTGGCTCATATGCGCTCTTTTGCCACCTCGGTTATTTTCGCGTATTAATTACTCGCGTAATTGGAAAAAAATACGAAGTAAACAGGAGCAGATTGATTAACATTTGCTGGGATATAGCGTACACCATCCCGATGTGTACTTGCATACGACGCCGCGAGAATAATGTCTCCATGGCCGCATCAACAGCAGCGCCACGCAGCGGTCCTTTTTGCGTCGCCTTGTCATGGGCGATCGCGCATTAATATGCGCAGCTGCATACGATGGTGGGATAAATTAGGCACCCTGCCGCACATGCTTCCGAAAACAATACAGTTTGAGCCGGAAATCACGTGGTGTTTTTTTTTTTCTTTTGCGTGCGTGTGTTCGCTGTATTCGTTTGTGTTAGTTAAGGTGTATAGGTGTGCAACCGAACTTGTTTTGTGTGTGTGTTTTTGCTTTCATTGGTTTGTGTACCCTCACGCTTGCTTCTTTGGGTCTGTTTTCTGTTTGTATGTCACGCAAATGTACCTGAGTTACGAGCACGTATCTGATAGCGCTTACTTGTTTTAAGAGCGGAGCACTTAAGGGGCCTGAGCTGTGCTATGACGTCATCGCTTGGCAAAATGCTGGCTGAGCCACGTATAAGCATAGCCATTCCTAACACATTGAGGACGCGCTCACCCCAAGGAAATATCATGTCATTACTTTTCTTCGAGCGTCCTTATATTATGATATTAACGCAGGCAAAACCACATGTAGCATAGCCACCTGCGCCATATTCAGCGCACGCTCGCGCTAAGAACATAGTCTTCATATTCTTCCTTAAGCGCCTTGATGATATTAGATGCCAAATAGTTTTAGGCAATATTGAGAGAAACAAAAAAGTCACAACTTTGCCTCAAAGGGGAAGCAATCGCATCAAATTGGATGGTCACGCGCAGAATGGCAAACAGATCGAAACGTGCCCCGCGTTTCTCACGCACGTGGAAGCTACACAACTCCTACAACAACCAGTTCCGCGCTATTACAAAGCACAAGGCAAAGAACGGTAACGAAACGTAACCGCGCTGATGGCGTCTAGAGCAACTGCCTAATGGCAGCGTGGCCATTGTTTTTCGCTGGCATTCAGACGCTTAAATCCCTCTTTTCGAGATTGCGAATCTAGACGGCCATCCAGCACTAGTAAAGTGTCCTGCCGAATTACTTCCGCTGACCACTCACAGATGGCAGCGCCACACAGTCCCGGACCCGCTCTGCTATTTTCTTGTCGCTCAAGCCTATCACTCTTCATTTCCATTACTCAGTGCGTAGTTCTCAATATTACTTGAACCTTCTTTGCAAGACTCCAGGTTCCTGCTCCATTTGTTGGTAACGGTAAGATGCATCTGTTGGCTTCCTTTCGAGACATAGTGGTAAAACTATAAAAGGGTATAAGCTTGAGTATGATGGTTTAGCTTCCCAGCAGATAATCTATGAAGACATGTATTTGTGCTGTTCTCTACTATGAAGTGGTAAACTACAATTATTGATTTGAGGAGGCCACAGAATGTACTCCAGTCGTCTAATTAGCTCTCTCTGACGGTTTGGCCCTACGGTCACTGCCTGTCTCAAGTAGAAGTACTCCTTTAGCACGTCCGATTTCTCGCTGTCTATCGCGAATCGCTGCAGTCTTCCGACACTGCTACACAGCATAAGTTTTCTGCAAATTAATATTCTACTCTATCGAATCACCTGAATATCTTGTAGCAAATTGCTAATAGTGTACAGCACACTTCGCTATGCATGACACGACACCGATAGAACCCATAGAGGGCACTCCTTATAGTGAACGCCAAAGAGAACACAAGGGTTCACTTGCATTTTCCTTAGCGTTCGCTTGAAGCACTAAAATTGTTACGCATGCAGTAAAAAGACGACCGATTTGCAACGCTATTGGAATCCCAAGCCTAAGTGCACAGAACTGTCAGGGAGGCATAAGGTGGTGGCGAAAAGCGAATAGGCACGCCGCAACCTTTGATGGAATAGAAGTAGCACCGATGAATGCGGTATGCTCCTCTTTGACGGTCACTTCAAGGAAAAGCGGGTTAGAGAAAGCACTCCGCTCCTATAACGCGCAAAAAAGAAAAAGAAGTACTGACGTGCCCTTCGGTGAACGCGATGACAGCAGCCGCCATTCGTCAGGAGTAAACAACTCGGACAGGGTCGCAGCTCTCCTCACGTAAACAAGGTGCACAGCGACAACGGTGGCCGTGTAAACAACCAGCACCATGTGGACGGTGATAAGAAAGTGGACCAGAGAGAAAAATAAGCGCACGCATTCGTGGCTAGCCAAAGGAAGGCCACATAGCGGGAGTCGTTGAATGCATTGTGCATGAGATGGTGGCTGGGCGGCCATATCATCTTACTCGAAAAGTTCTACATCGTATTTCTTTTTTTTTACGTGGTATCGATCAGTGCGAAGGCGGATATGTGTGATGGAGTGAAAGCTTTGAGGACTGTAAGGGTGATGGTACGAGCAGTACGTTAGTTACACGTGATAAACAGGAAATGGGGCAAAAAAAAACAGAAATGACGTCAGGAAAGCGTGAAGGTTAACCCGAGCATAAATGTTCTCTTTGCTACGTTGCAATGGCTAAGGAGCGAAAGAAGACAAAAAAGCGCATGCACATATAATGGCGGATAGGTAAAAAAAAATCACGAGGGCTTCCCATATAGTGAGCCTTGGCATGTGCGTGCCAGAAATACTGCTTCTTCTTTCTTCCTTTCGTTCCTCATTTCTTCTTTCCTTCCTTTCTTTCTTCTTTCATACCTTTCTTGCTTCCTTTCGTGGTCCTTTTTTTTCTTTCTTCCTTCCCTTCTTTTTTATACTCTTACTTTGTGTTCTCCTTTTCACCTCACTTTGTGTTTTTTTTTCTCTTTCTGTACACTCTCTGTATAATTTTTTTCTTTCTCACAGCGCAATGCTCCTTCCTATCTGCTTCCTCAATACCGGCTAATTGGACCTGCCACAACGTTCTTAGCAGCGCGACATTTTGAGTTGCTGCCGGCAACAACGACAATTACGCGTTCACATCCAGGCAATAAACGTGGCAGTAATTTTATACTTTCGAAGGATTACATTAGGTTATAGCCACAAGGAGGTTTGCTCTGCTGTGTGTGCATACATAGTGGAAACAAAGATCACATTGTTAGTCTATTGATTCTAATATTTCTTGTTCCGAGACTATCTGATTGCCTGACCGCTAGCTCGTATAGCATTTTCATACAACATTCACGATTTGTTTTGTGTCTAACTGAAACTCCGTTGGTTGCTTTGAAATACAAAACGAACTAACCCAAAGATCCTGCCGCCCGGTTCTTGGCCGATTCCCCGATTCCCTTCTGTGGGCGAGTGCCGCCAATGCAGCAACAACAACAACAACAACAACGACGACGACGAAACGTGGCGACGTGAATTGACGAGCGACCTTGATAAACGATATCAGATTGCCGCATCAGCAATGGCTGATACCCTACAAGCCCAGGATAGAGAGGTCATCAATTACTGGGAAAACAGCCCGTACAAACACACACGTGATCGGCGCATCTACATTGCGCTGGTGGGCGCTGGGTTCAGAGCAGCCTTACCAACAACGGCCAACGGCAGTTATGACGAAATACAAGCGGCCGTTTTGAAGAGACATAAGTTGATAGTTCCCACACACGCACAAATGCCTACACTTGAAGCAAACGCAACTGAGTGCCACGGTCATCCAACGAAGCTGGTTGCTTAAATGAGCTTCAGCGTAACCTTAGTTCGCAAAGGCTGGTACATTTGTTACTGTGCTTGGATGCTGACCCAAACACCGTGGATTCGATCCCTGCCTCGGGAGTCGCGTTGCGCTGGCGACGGAATACGAAAGGCCCGTTGTACTTAGATTTATGTAAACGTCAACGAACATCGCGTAGTCGATCAATTAAAACCCCTGCATTTATTAGTGAAAGTAGAAACCCTGCAATTATGAATAAACAAGCATTGGCGATGCCTTGTAACAGACCAAATTAATGTGAGCAAACAGCTCCGGCGTCCCTTGGCGACGACGGGGACGGATACTGGAACAACTGAGCCAGAACAACCCAGGGTCTATTTTTTTTGTAGGATATCACCGCTAATTAATTTCATATTGTTCCCAAAATCAAGCGTACATTAACAACATTGATAAATTTTTAAGTCAGTCAGCACAACGAAGCGACGTCCAGAATAGAACATCAAAATAGTCACCATTTGAGAGGAAGAGCCAGATGAAGACATTAGAGGTTACATCTACTTATCGCGTTACATAACAGCTGCGTACGTCGGCCAACAGTATTCTACCCCAGCCACGAGTCACCGAACAGCCACCCAGCACTCACCAATATTATTCACCGTAAGCTCAACACGCAATACACTCTAAAGACTGCTTCTACTGGATAAAGTACTCTGCCGCTGACCCGCAGGTCGCAGGATCAAGTCCCGGCTGCGGCGGCTGCATTTCCGATGGAGGCGGAAGTGTTCTAGGCCGGTGTGCTCAGATTTGGGTGCACGTTAAAGAACCCCTGGTGGTCGAAATTTCCGGAGCCCTCCACTACGGCGTCTCTCATAATCATATGGTGGTTTTGGGACGTTAAACCCCACATATCAAATCAAATAACTCTAAAGACTGCCACTATTCCTTCGTACACGCCAGAGTCACATCACTAGCACTCTATTCTGAGAGTTCCATGTGTTACTCTCTTTTGTTGAGTCATCGCGAAATGCTTCACCGCAAAATGCACTGCGAAATGTCAGTGCACTTTAAAAACACCAGGTGGTATCAATTTCCGGAGCTCTCCACTCTGGCATCTCTCATGTTCACATTGTGGTTTTTGGGGAGTAAGAGAGAGAGAGACAAACGACTTTTATTTACGCATCCGGCGTGCGGGAAGTAAATGGCCACGCAGGGCGCGGGTATTCCCTATCTGAAGACTATGGCCAAGGGTGGAGGAGGAAGGGAAGAAATGAAAGGCAGGGAGGTGAACCAGACGCATGTCCGGTTTGCTACCCTACACTGGGGGAAGAGGTGAGGGGATTAAAGGAGAAGAGAGAGAGAAGTGAAGGGCGACGTGTGTGTAGATT